>JABASP010001901.1:0-24330 GCA_019776565.1 Sminthurinus signatus | reverse complement strand
CGCTTCTTTTTCTTACGTACGGATGCATTTGGACAATGTTGAAACGATTCAACTTTTCGTCCGTAAAAACGGATGAAAATTTTTACGTGTCAAACCTCACGTAAACACAAGAAAAAATTTTACGTACGTAAATTTTTGATTCCAATGTGAATAAGCCATAAGAAAGAAAAATTATGTGTACATTGTACATATTTGTGTATTGTGGAGACTGGAGACCAGGAGAAAATAATTCTTGCAACCTCCCTCTATTTTTGTATCCATGTCTGTAGTTTGCACTTTATAAATTGTACATTGTACATTATGCACGTGGCTAAATGAACTGTTTCTGTATGGAACAAACTTCAAACTGAATCCACATCAACAGATTCAGATTTAGATCCAGAGTTTGTTTTGGAATGGAGAATGGAGAAGAGTGTGTTTTACTCCTTTGTTTGTATTTGTGGATTCACTTTTCTCAAATCCTAATCCATCCAAACTCCAAACTCCAAACGCCAGTAATTTTATGAAGCGGAGCAAATGAGATGAAATTGGCACGATTTAGCAATTTTGTTCCAGTTTAATAGTAAACAGATCCGGCGTGTATATAAAGTAAAGTGTATACTGAATTCAACTGTACAGAATACAGTGCATCGTACAGACAAAGATAGAAAGCGAGAAAGAGTAGCAGAGGTCTTCAATTTAATTACGCATGTGACAGCTTTGATCTTCTACACTCCTTGTAGTTTCCCGTCTCTTCCTTCTCATGTGTGCACAATGTACAATATACAATGTACACATAAGCACTACGCACTATGCACACACATTGTACATGTGTGCTTTTGATTACTCATTTTACATCCAGGAGCAAATTTTGTGAGATAAAAAAGTTTCAGCTCACTTTACTTGGACGATCAGAAACCTTTTATTTCTGCCACATTAACATTTATGGCACTGAAAAATGTAGACTGTAGACTGAAGACTGTCGTGAAAAAAGTATCAATTTTATTTCTAGGTTCATCAGCCAAAGTACAAAGTACAAGCTGCATATTTATTTTAGCTCGAAACCAACGCATAATAATTGGCAACTCGCAACTCATAAAAACTGAAAAAAATACCATTTTCAAAACAATTACTAAAACTGAAGAAACTGACGCTATTTTTCTTGAATAACAAAAAATAAAACACAACTTTTGAGTTTTGAGCAGTACATTATGCATCACTTTTTTGGTCTTCAACCACGATTGGCACTACAGCTTAAAATCAAGTGTAACTACGTGACATTGCATTGGAATTTGGAATGTAGAGATTTGAGCCATCAAACTCGTGTTTTCATTCCTATTCTATGAATTACTTTTGTATTGATGTAAAATGTAAATGTAGCTCTTTTAACAAAAAATACATTAAAATTTTCAAATTGTATTCAAATGAATGCTTCAAACCAGACTGGAGAAAGCATGCATTTATTTTGACAATGAAATTTTCTGTCTCTTAAAGGTTTTTCGAGCGCACTTTTGAGTTTTGAGTAAGTGCTGAATAAGAGTCTATGTAAAACGTTTATTTGAGGGTCTGAAGAGATTATAGAATATGGAAGATAGAAGATGACAAAAACACACTCCATTGAGAATTGAAAAGTGAGAGAATGTTTCATTCACTATTTCTTGTGCATCTACGTGCAATAGTAATGATTTCAAATTCATTATTTGAATTTAAATTGAAATGGTCAAAACTGTTGAAAATTCAAAACTTTAAAACTGGCAAGGTGAAAATTAAAGTAACAAAAAACCTTTTTGTCTCAGATTTCGTATGTTTTTATGTACACAATATACTTGTCATTTTATTTTAACATTCTAGGGAAAACATTTCGTACTATGGGCCGTAATGAGTGTAGACAATCAATAAATAATGCATGTGACAGGAGGTTACACAGAGCACAAACGCACAAGCCATGTGATATTTTCTCCAAAGGGCAAAAAAAATCATATAGAATGTGCATATTGTGCATGCTTTTACATTTTACATTTTACGTAGTGCACAAAAGTGTTGCATATCGATAGCTGCACTGCACTGTATTTTGTATTTTGTACTTTGTGTTGTGTGTTGTGTGTTGTATTTGTATTGTGAAAGCAAGTCAAACAAAGTGAGGGAAAAAAGATGCTTCATATCTTTGAGAAAGGAGAGGAGGAAGAAAGAGGAGAAATGGAGTCCCGACATGAAATCTAGAATGTAGAATGTAGAAGAGGAGAGAAGAAGTAGGAGTAAAGTACGTTTGATTGCAGGCCTCCCCGGGGCTTCCAAGAGCCAAACCGAAAACCCGAACACTCTTCTCCATCTTCTTCTTCTTCCTTGTTCCTTGTCTCTTCATCCTTTTTTTCTGTCCCTTTTCTATTTTCTCTGTTTTCATCCTTTCTCCGCTTTTAGCTGCCAAAAACAGCCGAAAAAGTTTGTAGAAAAAGAATCTCAACCCTTTTTCACTTGAATCCAATTGAATCTTGGTCCTCTCTTCTCCTCTCGTATCGTATCGTATCGTACCGCACCACACCATATCGTTTCTACTGCTCCTTTCAGATTGTATATTGTACATTGTACACTGAAGATATTTATACACAGTGTTTAGCTCTTTTACTTTTGTGGCTGCTTTCAATTTTTTCACTTTCACTTTCACTTTTTAGTTCTGACTCAAGTTTCAAGTTTCAAGTTTCACGTTTCAAGTCTCAAGTCTCAAGGCTCGTGCTGTTTCTTGTTCCTTGTTCGCTGCTAGTTGTTCATTGAGTGAATTGTGAATTGTATTTCAAATCTTGTTTCGTTTTCCCTACTTGTACCAACCACCAACTACGGAGTAACAGCAAACAATTCTTTGATTTTCAAGGGAGCTGAAATATTGAAATACGAAACACGAAATACTAAAATACTGAAATAGGGAATATCTCATAGTGAAAAGGGAATAGAGAGCCGCAAAATCAATTGAGCTGCTGGTGAATGGTGAAGTGACATCAAGTTGGGACGGAGAATCCTTTCAACCCTCAACTAAATTCAACTTAACAAAACTCAAAACTCAACTCAAACCTCAAAATGCAAAACCCAAAACGCAAAACTCTTCAAGTCCTTTTGTCGTCATTTCTTTCTGATTCTGAACAACAATATGCTGTCTATCAAGTCTAATGAGTCTTGAATCTTGAAGCTTGAGCCTCCACTCGCGAGTTTCAAGTCTACAGTTTGTGTTTTTCATATTTTCATAGTTTCATATTTTTACATTCAAAACACAATTTCCGCTTACCTCTTTCACACACTCTGTCATTTCGTCATTTCTACAAGTATTTTCTACAAGTTTTCTATTCTCTCCCTCTTTCTCTTTCTACTTTCTCTCAAAGTGGAGGAAAAATCCACAAAGTTCTTGTATCTTTTCTCAATGCATGTACAATATACAGTACAAAGCACAAAACATACAGCACAAGTATGTAGTTAAATGTACAATGAAATTTTGAAAACTAACAACCTCTCATTCTTCCACTCGTGTATGAGTATTCTGCTCTCATCTTGCCATGTAGAATGTAGAATGTAGAATGTAGATTGTAGATGTTGCACATATGTGCATACAATATTTGTATTCATTTCCATCTGTATGTGAAACTTCCCTGCAGGCAACTTTGTCGAAAAGATACAAGTACCGACCTGCACATAAAATTATATTATGTAGTGTATAGCCAGAAGTACACACTACACACAGTACACACATGCCGGAGTTGAGTTAGAGTTGCTCAATGCTCAATGCTCACAATAAGTATGCATTATGCATGCTTCCTCTTGTGTCTGAGTACGAGAATCGGAATCCTGGTCCTGGATTTGGGATTATGAGAAAGAACAAACAAGGAAGAGATGGAGACAAAGAGAGAAGTGGAAGAGAGAAATGGAAGAGAGTTGAGAGCTGCTTCACCGTCTACTGCCTACTTTCCAAATTTCTACGTTCTGCGGATTTTACTGTCTGTGCCCTTTCTCTCCCCCCTCATGTCATACACCACACTCTGTACAGTGTAGAAATGTATCTTTCCCTTGTTCTAGGTTCTGGTGGAGTGGAGTGAATATACGTATAATGTAAAGTGCAGAATGTGAAATATCGTGTGTATCAACATTGCTCATTGTATCCATCTACAATCTAGAATCCACCATGTAGAATGTAGAATGTAGATTCTTCGTGCAAGAGCATTGTTCTCGTTATTTGGCTTAATGGGAACCCAGTTCCAGTTCTCAATTCTCAGCTCTTAGTTCTTAGTTCCCGGTCTCCACAGTTCTTTGTTCACATGGAGTAAGAGTTTTGAGTTGGAGATTGCAGTTAGTTTTAAGAGTCATGCGTCGGCCGGATGATCATGAGATCTGTTTCTCCACTGTTTTAAAATGTACATTCCACTGTACAAAGTACAAAGTAGAGTTTAGAGTGTAGAGTGCACATAATGTGTACTTATATCCATACTTGTACATTAATTTTCCTAGTTTAACAGAAGTCATGTAATGAAAAGGCCACTACAACTACCAGTGTTCACCAGTGTTCCCCAATTGAGGAATCTAAAGCTAGTAAAAAATCCTAAAGATAGTATAAGATTTTTCACATTTAAAGTCTCTACAAAAATCTACAAGACAGAATCTAGAAGAAAAAAATTGCCTTGAAATTGTTCAAGAACAGAAATAACGAGGATTTGTCACCGTTGGAAAATACTGACAGTGACACTAGCAATGACAATGACAACGACAGTGTCAGTAGAGGAGACATAAAATGTATGTATAAATGTACATTGTACTTTGTACATGAATGCCCTACTTTCTCCAGTTCCAGCTTCAGCTCGAGATCCGGCTTTTAATATCCCCTGCTGGGATGCACAGGGCACAATTATCATTGTTATTCTTATTATTATTTTCTAGGGATTTCCTCGCTTCCTCATCCATATTCTTCTACTTAGCATCTAGTGTCTAGAGTCTAGAGTCTAGTGTCTAGGTTCTCTTTGTCCCTTTCATCATCTTTATCTTCCTCAAGGTTCATACTCATACTCATACTGCTCTTAAACTCGTGTTCGTGTTCGTATTCATATTCATACTCATGCAAACATTTTTGCAAAAAATATACAAATAATATGCAAAACTCCCAACGCCCAACCTGCAACTTACAACGTACGTACAAATGTGGATACAATATATTGTACAAGGGACAAGTTACAAAGTAAAAAGTAAAAAAAAAAATATAGGAAGATGGAGGAAAAAAGCTTTTCAGTTGAAATCCATAAGTGAAAGAAAGTTTCAACTCCAAAGTCCAAACTCCCATTCTAACAAAACTGGAAAGTAGAAAAAAAAGTTTTCCCCCAGCTTTTTATCTGCCATTATGTAATACCAGGAACCAGTAACCAGTAACCAGCAGCTAACGACTACAACTACGACTCAACTACTTTCCACATGTAATTTATCTGTCTACCATAAACATTATTCGCATTCTATAGGTACATTTTAGTTACTAACTAACTACGAATACGAATACGAATCTAGAATCTGGGATCTGAAAGACATTTTACTGGTTACTGGTTACTGGGATTTGGTTTGTAGATATGTTCTTTACTTTGTTGCAAATTTTTTTCATGTCGATTTTTACCCATATTGACACATTTCCATTTTCTCTGCATGTTCTTCTTTCTCCTTTCTCCTCGTCATAAAACTTTAGGAGTGTGCAAATACAGTTTCTACATTAATGTTGCATGTTGGAGCATAGTTGTTTGTGGCTATCCAATAAACCAAACTAAACCAAACCAAACCACTTTTGTCGACTACCGACTGTCGACTGTCGACTGTGCAGAATTTTTTTTTCCTAATGACTCAACTCTACAAAAGAACCAAACAATCAGCCTGCTCTAAACTATGGCTTCACCAATCTGTTTATACTTTTGTTTACAGTTTTGGGTTTTAATTGAACAGTAAACTGTATTTTATTGAAATGTAATTTGTTCCTTCTCGGAAAAAACAGATGAAGTGGTGCGTTAAACCTTTACAATTTACAATACATGTATAATGTATAATTATGGTACAAGTAGAAAATGAACCAAAAAAAAGAAGAAGAAGAGTTCATAACTCAGAGACGCATACTTACCTACAGTAGCATAGAAATGAAACAAGAACAAATAAAGCTGCCAGAAGATCCGCTCTGCCGACAATTCCAGAGATCTGCAAGAGAAAACAAAAAGAAATATATCACACACACATGAATAATGAATAATAGTAATGATTATCATTATAAGTATATCTTTTATCAATTAACCACAGTAGACTGACATGAGAAAATACTATAGACCATAAACCATAACTCATAGTTTGAGTAAGTTGTTGGAATTCTTAATAAATTCTAGAATCTAGAATCTAGATTCTGGGAGCTTCTACTTGGATCCAACATTCTGTATTCTGTATTCTGGTGAATGTTAAATAATTTATTTAGTAATTTGACGTTGAATGCAATGGGTTTTTGGTTTGAAAGTTGCTTGATTTCCACCCATTATTTATGGTAAAGTCTTAGAGAGAGAGAGAAAGAGAGAGAGAAAATGCATGAGCTATGAGCTAATTAGAAACTCAAGTACCAATTAGCCTATAGACTTGGATCTTGGATAATGTATTCGCAATGTACAATGTCTGGGCTGGTCTGGTTCAAACTTTGGAATAGGATGGAATGTGCATAGTGCATACTTATTTAGGAATGTGTAATTTAGAATATCTACCACTTTGTCTGCACACAGTAACAATTACCTCCGTTTCTCGGGGGTAATTATTCATTTTATAAATACATGAGTACAACACACATTTCAGTATATTGTACACTGTAAACAGTGCAGAGTACAAATGATACAAGTTGTTTGTACGAAATACTTGATATGATGCTCCTTCTGTATAAACAATTATCTGAATGGTCTGATACATGTGTCTATCTAGTTGACTGTTGATTGTTGATTGTTCATGTTAACTCGCATACTCTTGTTCCTGTGATGTTTTTCTCCAGGATCCATAATCCAGAAATTCAACTAGAAAACTTGTAATTGAATTCACAAAATGTTTTTAGTGATAGGACCCGGACTGACAATTAGACAAGTAGATTCAAGATTTAAGATGCAACTTTGCAGCATGGAAATTGTATAAAATTATTATTCTTATTTGTTTTGTAAGCTTCCAGCATTTGCTGTAGTGACGAGAGGTTACATGTCACAGGGACAGTGACAGTGACAATGAAAAAATCCAAAGACAAGGAAAAGGACAACGACAAGCCTCTGCCTGAGAAAAAAGTGTTAAACTTGCAAAATTTATCTCCATGCATACAAACGAGAAATCTTGAGGTTGAATAAATACTTTTTGCACAGAAAATGTAACTTTGGCTACTTTTGTTTTTTGTTTTGAAATAAGAGTCACTTTCACTAAGAAAAAGTATTTTCGGAAGCAAGTGAATAAATCACGCATTTTATTCTATTTTATTCAGGTTATTATTTTGAAATTCCATGAGGTATTTTTCATTTTGTAGTTTTTCAGCAAAGAAAATACAAGCTTTTGAAATCAAGAGTTTGGAAAATGGAACGGGGTTTTAGTATTTTTCACTTATTTCTTATTTCAGCTTTTCCCTGATGTTGGTTCTTTTCGCATTTTGAAACTGCAGGTGAACAATTTTCCCTCGAGTTTCGAGTTTAGAGTCTTGAAGCTTGAGGCTGGAATCACTTTTCAAGGATATGCTCATTTTTGAAAGAGGAGGAGGATGGATGAATTAATGAATGAATTACCTACAACATGATATCATTCACACCGTACAGAATTTTATTAAGGTATCATCCTGAATAAAACATCATATCAGGATTCCGGATTCCGTACTCTGTTCTTTCTTGCAGCTCGTAATTTTCCCCTTCATCTGTTCAATTTCCTATTTCCTATTTTACATATTCTTGATTCTGGCTGTAGATATTCCGTTCTCTCTCTCTTTCTCTTTCTCTCGGTAGAGTTTTACATTTGCATATAGTTTTTCTTTGTTCTCCTTTCTCCAATATTGTGTAGGTACACCGGAGGAAAAGTTGTTAACTTTGTCTCTTTTCCTCTTGATCGTCATTCATTCAAATTCATTTATTAATTATTCACTTAATCATTATTCAAGTGTGTAATTGTTTCATCGCATCCATCCTTTCTTCTTTCCTTCCTTTCTTCCTTCCTGTGGTGTGTGTTTCCTTGTTCCTTGTTCTTTCTTCCTCTTCGGCTTTCAAACTTCACTTTTAATTTCCCCTCGTCATGTCTCTCACTTTTTCTTCCTCTTGGCTGTGCTCTCACTTTCACTTTAGCTCTAGCTCCATACTTCATACTACACTTTGTCTCTCTTTAGGTAGATCCATCTGATTTTCTTGACGATGCAGAAATTTCTCGTGTGTAAAAAGTCCAAAGTACAAAGTCCAAAATTCGTTCCATCTTGCATCTTTCATCTTTTTTGAATGCATTACATCTTACATCACCATTTATTTTATTAATTTCCTCCTTGTGAGTAATTTTGTAAAAAAGACGTTTAATTATAGAAAAGAAGGAAGAGGACCAAGTTTTCAATTTTTTCATGTCATCATCACCCCATTCACCATTCACACACATTCTTGGACCTTTTTACATTTTACAGGAAAGCACACGGTAGGATAACATTTCATGTACACTTTATTTCCAAAATGCTCCGGGCTAGATTCTAGATTCTAGATTCTAGATGCTGGACTAGGTATACGCATAATTATTTGTCGTGGGTTCCTGAAGGAGGAAAAGCCTCCTCTTTCTCCCTGTGAGAATATTCTACATGTATAAAATTTTCAGACGGACAGAAATGCTCTTTGGCATGAAGGATAAACTTCATTTCATTCCCCATTTCACTCTGTTCTCTGTTCACCATTCTTCGTAGATATTTTATTCATAAAGGAGGGGAAAGGGTGGGAGGGAGGGGGAGGAAAAGGAGATGTAGGAGAGACAGGAAGAAGGAGTGAAAGAGGATGACAGAAGGAGGCTGCGGGTTTCTTTTAATAATTCATTTTCATTGTGAGAGTAGGAGTCTAAATTTGAATGTGAATTCTGAGGGATAACAAGAAAAGTACACTGTGAGAAAGAACGAAAGAAAGAAAGAAAGAAAGAAAAGAGCAATAGGGAGAGAGGAAAAGCAGTACATATAGAGTATAGAGTATACCGTAGTTCTATAGTAGCAGAAACAGAAACAGAAGCAGAATAAAAGTTGAATAAGAGAGTATAATAATTTATAATGGGTTATGAATTTTTTAGCATGGTCATAGAACTGTGTAATAATTCTTGTAAATGTTTTAAAGAAAGTTGAAACTTTCTCTCTTTTGTTCTCTCTATTCTCTTTGTAATTTCTGTCCTTGTTTTCGTTTTCATTTTCATTTTCACATTTAAATTGAGCAACCCATTTTCCATTTTCCTTGTCGATGAATAATAGAAGATAGAAGTTTGAAAAGAAACAAAGGAATATTTGGAAAACTAAGTTAAGCTAATTCAGTCCACATCTACAATAAAAAAGATTGTACAAATATAAACAGGGAAATATTAATATATTAATATTGTAAATGGGTTGGATTCAACTTACAGCTTCTGTATGAACTGGATGTGTGGCAAAATGAAGTCCGGCGAATAAAGCACTCAGTCTACTCGTGTGAGCCACTTCCAAACACATTTTGACAAATACAGCCGTCACTGTGGCGTGAAGGGCCACGTTGAAAATGTGGAAGCCCGTTGGCTCAAGATCATGAAGTACTTGATTCAATCTGAAATCAACAAATAAATTAAAAGGTCAATATCACATTTTGTATTTTCATTTTTCATTACTCATTACAATCAACGCGGTTTTAATTTTGTATGAAAAGAAGAAAATCTAGCTTCAAATTGTTCCACTGTCCCTAAAGAAAGAAACTGGGTTTGTTTTTTATTTTTTGGTGGGAATTATTTCTAGATAGAATCCACACTTTTTTAGAAGAGTTTCTTTCTATTTTCCATACCTTTAAATTGATTTTCAAAAAAACATGGTGCAAAGAAAAAGGAGGATTTTGCAGTTGTGCGATTTCCATTTTGTGTCTTCCCATCTTTCACTTTCTCTCTCCTGAGCCTTTATCTTTTGTTCCATGCTTTTGCTACTACTATTTCACAACTATCTCCACCGTATAGCTCAGCACCGGAATATAAAACTCAAGTCGTAGTCGGAGGATGCACCAAAAAAGAAGAATCAAAAGATATAGAAACAGAAACCCAGCTCAAGGGCTCTCCTATTTACTCTATCTACTCGCTACACTCTACACACTACACTCTACATGGTGAGAGTTTACATCCGGTATTGTTCATTCTGCGTTTTTGCACTGACCAAAGCATCGGCATCGTCATCGGCATTGGGTTTTCTTTTTCTTTTCCCATGGATAAATTTATGTGCAGGGAGAGAGTATGGATTTTGGACCAACAAAACCCGAAAAAAAGGTACAACCCATGTTTTGTGTTTTGTGAGTAGTGAGTAGTAGAATGCGTGAGGATTTCCCTCAGTTTTTCAGTTTGGTTTGTACTTTGTAGATTGAAGATTCCTCGGAGGAAGGAGGAAATAAAGAGGAGGGAAGAAAAGGGAAAGCACAAATACAATGTAGGAATCGTAGTAGAAATGAAACAAGAAGAGACTGAGATGAGGAAAAGAGCATTTTACGCCTGAATAAACGATTTCCTCCATCCTTCGTCCCACGTCCAAGTTATGCTTTGATGTATGAAACTTTAATGATGATATTTTTGTTCCTTGTGAAATTGCTCGCTACTCGCTACTCGCTCTTTGTTCTCGCTACTCTCCTGTCGCAACTTCCTACTCTGTACTCTTTACTGTATTCTTCACAAGCTAGGTTGAGGCCAAGAACCAAGAACCAAGGATAGCTTTACTCAAATTCAAGTTCCGCTTCCAGTTCCAGTTCCAATTCCAGCTCTAGTTATAGATTTAACTCGAGCTCCAATGGTAACTAAAGCTACCCTCAGGTATTGTCTCTCTTCCAGTCTTCCAGTCTTCCAGCCTTCCACTGTTCTAGTCTTCTAGTCATGTGTGTGGAATACAATGAAATTTCATGGATCCTTCCAAAACTACGGAAACCCGACGTTACCGACTTTCCCCTCTATCCATCTTCACGTGTGTATTTTCCCTGTGCCTTGATATGCACACAGAAATACGGAAAACAGAATACAGATACTCCTGGTGCTACACCATGTATAATTTACATTCGTAGTCTCATTGTGTATATCCGTATGCCCTTTGAATCTTGACTCAATATTCACGTGTATAGTGTATACATGTAAAATGTGCATAGTCAGTAGTAGTAGTCTATTCCCATTTCCTTCTCTTTGCTAAATTCGAGATTCTAGATTCTTGTAGATTCAAGTTATACCTTTTCTTTCATCTTCTGGAACTTGAAGCATAGATGCTCAGACACACACAGAGAGAAAGAGAAAGAGATGGATTGTGGATTTTACATCATCCAACTTCCTTCTTCCTCCTTTCTTTCTTTATTTTACCTTTACTTTTATATCTTGTTTCTTGTATCTCCTGTAATATTATACAGTTTTTTTACATCCTGTTCCCTCAAAAGAAAAGGAAATGGGAATACTAAACCTCTTTTACGTCCTTACTCTTTTCTCTTTCCCTCCCTCCCTTTTCTGCATAACTCGACAAAGACAATGTGGATATTATTCTATGTACATTGTACACATGTAGAGTCTCTCGATTCTTGATTCTTGAGTCAGGGTTACCTAAAACTCTAAACTCTGCAGATTTTTTCTCCTTCTTCTCCTCCTCCATTCACTTGCACATGCAGCAAAACATCCTGCATGTATGCTATTTCTTTGGTGCATTCTGCTTCAAAAGCTTTACATTTTTCATAGATGCATCCAGGCATGCACAAGTAAAGACCGAGTCAAGGTAGACTTTTCACTCTTGTAAAAACCAGAATCGAAATCCCTTTAGCAAATGAGAAGCAAAACAAAACAAAATACTAGAGGTGGAGAAAGAAATGGAAATAAGATCCATTCATTGATATGTCAAGGATTTTTCTCTAGGATTTTTTAGATTTATGTAGGAAATCATCGTTGAAATTAAATTTCTTTCCCCTTTTGTTTTGTTCATCTTTCTGTGAAATCAACACCTACATAAGTATCGTTTTCTTTTGTGTGTAGCACAAAGCATATAATATGTAGATTTTAGATTGTAGATTGTAGACAGTTGTGCAATTTGCAAACAAATAAATATATTTTCAGCTTCACTTGTCAATTTTCCCCGGGATTCCCTGTTAGTTTTTTTGTTGCTTGTTGGTATTTTGTTCCCCCTCTTCCTACCTTTTGTCTTGTGTCTTCTTGTGAATTGAATTTAAAATTGAAAATAAAAGGGTTATAATATCTTGAATTTATTAGTCCAAATGCTTCTTCACATGGAAAAAGAGATAAAAGAGGATGGGATGCAACATATTAGGGATACAGCTACAGATAAAGTTACAGAGAAAAGGGGAAAGAGATTTTAAATGGAAGAAAATGCATGCTGTGACATAAAAGGCAAGGCAAGTAGAAAGTAGGCAACATGTAGCAGGTAGGTTTTAGACTCCAGACTTCAGACTTTAGATACATGGCTATTTTTATATCTTTTTTTTACTCTTTTTACTCGGTCGTAAAGTAGGAGAACAAGACAGTAAAAGGGAGAAATGATCTTTCCACCTTTCTTCCTTTCCTCTTCATTCTCTTCCCAGCTTTCCTTGCTGGATGCAAATCCATCATCTCCAATTATCATGCGTTTTGTTGCCTTGTTTTTGTTGTATATCTTTGTTCCTGTTACTGTTGTTCTGGTGAGTCAACACTTTTGTTTATGATTTATACGTAACATGTAGAATGTAGAATGAAGAATGTAGATATGATGCATAACTTGCATGTTTCATATTATCCTACATATTGGGATGGGTTGCATTTCACTATCATCATTAGGATTACGACCCTTGAGAATTCGTTTTAACAAAATCATGTCGACGTTGAAAAAATATTATCCCGTTTTTCCACAGTTTAACATGCTCAAAAGTCTTGCTTTCTCTTCTTGTTTTCTCTTGTTCTTTTTTCCAGTGCGAGTGTGTTTGGGTGTTTGGGTTTGTGCGTGGGCTAGAGGATGTTGAGATCTATTTAATGCGTAGAAGAAAATCTTGTGCGAGTGAGGATTTTCATTTGTTTCATCCAGCATCCAACATCCAGCAACTTAGCTTAGCTTTCTCTTCCTCGCATCCCATCGCATGTTGCCATTAATGGAGCTCGCAATAAATTTTAAGTTGAACTATTTATTCTAAATGCACACTCAACTCGCTAAATCCAGATTCCAGATTCCAGATTCCAAGCTCCACACTCTGTACTGAAGAGAGAAAAAGAGATACATGTGCACAGTTTTCATCCCTCTTTTCCTTTCTTTTGCTTTCTTGTCTATCTCTCCTCGTTTTCAAAAATTTCCATGCCCAGTTTCTCTATTTTCTTTTGTACATTGTGCACTGTACATGATACACGCACAGGATGAGACTTGTAGTTTGTAGTTTGCATCCTATCAAATCCATGGGGAAAGTTGCCAGGAACAGAGATCCCCAGCATCCATCCATCTAACCAACCATCACTATCTGTGTGTGTATACATGAGCGGGATCCATTCATTTTCTTCATATTTACATAAACAGATGTATACCTTAAGCCCTTAAATTAGAGTGAGTGGTGGTGCCCGCATAAACAACAGGCCAGTGCCGGTACAAGTTCTCATGCCAAAGACAATGTTGGTGAGTTGGCTTGGGCTTTGACTTTGGCTTATTAGCGTACCGATGAGCTACTTATGAGCTCGATAACTTTCTCTCTACTTTGCTTGAGCTTACTTGCCTGTTCAGCCGGTGCCGGTTTCGGTGCCGTTCCGGGTACTAGTGAGGAAACTAATATGGAGATCTGGTCATTTTCGCTGGTACATTATGTATGCACATTAATTGTGCTCTGAGGATCCTAATACATAATTGGATGTGGAGATTATGGAAAACTCCTGTACTTGTTGGGGGAGCAAGTAAATGTCAGAGGTTGAATACCTCGTAGATTTTACATTGTACACTGTACATTTTATATTGATGCTAATCTACTACTAAGCCGTAATTCATACACAGTATAAAGTAGTATATATCAAAGTAAACGGGTATTCTATCGGCAAGGTTCAACCATCTGTATCTGTACATTGAAGGTGAAGAGCGAAGAGTGAAGAGTGAACAGGTTCTGGCTCTCTTTGTTCAGACATGATCAATTATTTGAGGAACACACTTTAGAAAACTTTGTACGTTGTATAGCTTTAGCTCGTGTCTTCTATGTATTATTTTGTAGGATGTGAACTTTGCATTGGAACACAGAGAAAGAGACAAGAGACAAGAGATGATTTTCTTGATTAAAAAGTACTTTACAATTCATTATATAAATGATGAGTGCTTGAGGGATTGACTTTACTCTAGGATTGTTGTATACATACATATTTCCTTTCACTATAATGTATTCCCTACATAACACTTACTTTTAATACTATAGTTTCTAGTTACTAGTTTGTTAATAGTTTATCACGAGATACGAGACAAAATTTAAACTTGTAATTCTCCGTACAGTAAATATACATTATACATGTACAATGCACATTGACAACTATACTCATCCACGGATCAATCATGGTGATAATGGGAATAGTCATCCAAGTACTCCATACTCAATTCAGGAGTTCCGCTTCTACCTTTTGAATTTTGCATGTTGATGAACTCGTGTGGAACGTTTTGTAATTTTGTGGATAATATATATTTTTTAAAACAGCTCAAGGCTGAAATGGAGTAGAGTGATTTTAATTGTATTGCTACTTCCTCTTTGTGTCTTTATTCAGTATTTTACGTGTTACATGTTACAGTTTTTGCGTACCATACCTCATAAAGTAAGACTTCAATTCCAAGTAACAAATTTTTCTTCCTCTAAAACAAATAGAAAAAAAGCTACAAGGTATCTACAATCTAGTATTTACAAAGTTTTCAAAGTGTTTCAGGTTCCATTTTAAATGTGTCTTCATTCCACAATATACCTGGTTCTTGACTACTTGATTGTATTTTTCAATTAAACTTTGACATTTGAGTAACATTTACTGTGTACATGAATTATACATGCCTTGTTGACTTTAATCACACTTGACAAGTGTTTTCAAGTTTTCAAAAGTTTTTACATCTTGACGACTGAACAAATAAAGTTACAATCAAGCTTTTCTCTCCCCTGTTTTAATTGAATATCAGTCAGACAGACAAGTACAACTTTTCACCTATCAAGTGCCAAGTTCTCAATTCGCAATTTGCAATTCTCGATTACAATAAAATGTTTAAATTTCTACTGGAAACCCAAAATGTCAGTCCAGATTGTAAACAAAGATACAGATAAACAACGAAAAGTTGTACAAGTTTATAAGTAAAACTCCTCCATCTTATTTAATCTAAATCACCTTCATTTCCTCAGGAAATCCAACTTTGTTTCAAATTGGAAATTCTGTAAAGTCTTCCAATTTAAATTAAAACTTTTAAACCTAAATTAAAAACCATGGACAAATTTATAAGTACTTTTGAACTAAAGATTGAGTCAGGTAGATAGTTAAAGTTCTTAATAATAATAATATTTATTATTATTACGTAATAAATTTTGACTCTCTGTAATGCATTTGCAACATCTTTTGATATTAAAAAGCATTTTAATATAGTTCAAAAATTAAAAATAAAGTCAACCTGACTGGAATTAGAATTTGAAGATGACCAAAGAAAATTGAATTTGAAATCATTTCTTTAGTATACTATAACTGCAGGCTGCAGAGCAGCGCGACAAATGCGTTTCCCAAATTTCCAATAAAGCGAAAAGAGAAAATTCATCATAGGTAAGAAAGGATGAGGGAAGAGAAAGATAGAGAATATCATATCAAAAGACGTAGAGGCGATGGAAGTTGGGAGGAAAACCATGCGCAAGAGAATTGATAACATTTGTACAGATTCATTTGTGAGAGATTGGAGCAGTGAGAAAAGTGATCTGTTGCTCTTCTTCTTCTTCTTGGTTTTCTTCTTGCTCTACTCTACTACAAATACTTTTTCTAGTTCACGTTTAGATACGTTTAGGTTCCCTTCGATTCCACTTTGGATTCAGAGTCGGATATCCGAAAAATCCATATGAAAGTTATTAGACAGGGAATCAGACAGGCAGGCCGACAGACAGACAAGGAGCGGAGGAAAGTATCAAGAGGCGAGAGATGAGAGTGGAGAAGGAGAGTTGAGGTCAATAAAATGGGGAAGGTAATGTATGTTCGGATGCGGCTGTGGAATGAGTGATGAGCTACAACTATGGATCTTTATCATAACATAACCATAGCTACAGTTCTTAGTTCCAGTTCCACTTGGAGTTGGATATAGTACGTAAACAGGCTGAATACTGAATACTGAAGGATGCACAAGTTGAGGCATACACATTTTCAGTGCTCAATTTGTCTATACTTTCCGTTTTTTACTGGAGTCAAAGGATTCCTTGTGGAAAAGCTGTATACTGTGCACTGTGTACTGTGTAATATATTCTATGTATGTAAAATGTACGCAGTATGTAGAATGTAGAAGCCTCCAAGTCTCCAATTCGAATTCCAAGGACCAAAGAGACAAATTTGTTATTGCAAGGAATGAAAAAAAAAAGTCGGAGGAACGTGACCTAGAAAAGCCCATTTCCCATTTCCCAATTCTCCATCCTCCATACTTTTTTTACTTCTTGACTCTGTTCTATGCCTGGCTTTGGCTTTGGCATTGGCTTTGGATGTACTACACTAAAGTGCTCAATGTTCAAGTTCTGTAACACATTTACGGTGGGCCGTTGCATAACTTTGTCTTTTCTTTCCGTTGGTTCTCCATTTCAACATTATACATTGTATGGAGATTTAGATGTATAGACTATAGACGTGAATTATCCATCTATACTTATTGTGCGATGGATTACATTATGTGCATTGTGCATCTCTAGTTCTATAGTTGTATAGATACTGCTCCCGGGCATCTTCACACAGAATGTGAATGTAAATGTGAATTTGAATTCAAACTCAAACTTGCTTCAAGTCTAAGGCTGCAGACTGTATACATTAGACTGCGAATTGCTCGAGTAGAGAAGGACAATGAGGGAAATAAATGGCCAAAAAACCCATCATGCACACATTGGTCTTTTATTACACTTTATACTTTATACAGTTTACACTGTTCAAAGTTGGAACTTTGTCTGCATTCAGCCCTGCATGTCTGTATATCTGTAGTCTGTGTGTTTGTGTGGCCACATGCGATAATTTGAACGAGAAGAAACTCAACTGAGCTAAACTGGAATAGATATTTTTTTTATTATAGTCTCGTCTCTAATTCATTCATCGCATCGCATCGTTCGTCGTTCGTCTTTCGTCGTTCATCCTGATCGTGTGCATCACGCTATTCCCATTCAGAAAAACTTGGAGGGAAAGAATGAAAAGAAGTAAAGGGAAAGAGAAGCGAGAGAATGAGAAAGAATTGACGATATTTCCCCTTTATACATCTACAACTACATGTTACATACATGTAGAAAACGGAAAGAAGAAAGTATTATTGTAGTGAGGAAGGAAGAGGAGAATAGCTTTACTCCTTTCCTTTTGCAAGAAGGAGGTTAGCTTTCAACTCGTGTGGGTTACATCTCCTCGGCACAGTAACAGTAACGTACAGGGAACAGTGTTCAGTTGTGCTCAGGTTACTTCAAGTTGAGGTTGAGGTTGAAAACAGACAGGAAATGGAAAAGACACTGCAGTGTCAAGAAAAAAAGAAAGGAAAATAAAAGAGAAAGAACTATGTAGAATGTAGAATGGGAGAGAAAGGAGTTCTCTTTCAAAGTCTGCCCGTCTACTCTTTTCTACTCTTCCCTCTGCTCCCTCCCGCAACTGCCTCCCGCTCCTCTGAATTGTGGATTGTGGATTGTGAACAATGGAAAAAGACAAAGTCGACTTGAGCTCAGCTCAACTTAACGGAGCAGAGGAGTTCTGAGAAAACTCGAGACTCTAGACTCTGGATTCTAGACTCGAGTTGAGTCGGCGTCTTGAAGACAAAATACGAGTACGACTACGAATACGTGGACGTGTATGCAGTATGCACTGGTTCTGGTTTTGTGGATTTTTCTCATCCTTTCCCTTGATTCTCTTACTGGGACTGTCTACTTCCGTTCTTCTCAGTCTTGGACTATTAAGAACAAGAGTATCATCAAAACTCGGAATCATTCACATACATGTGTGTGCGTACTCGTGGTTCCTGGAATTAGTTGCCCTCTAAATTCCATTCTCCTCCAGACTCGATCCTTTCTATTCTTCAGTACATATTAAACTACCAACCGCACCATTCCTTCTTCATAGCTAGTACAAATACTAATACTAATACTAATACTACTGCAGTCTGGCCGAAAAAGGACGTCAAATAAAATGCATGGGCCAATTTTTCATCATGCGTTGACACATAATGACATAATCTGGCTCAAGTGTCAAGAAACCCGAACCCAAACTCGATAGCCATCTTCTTCCTCCTCACTTGTATTATACATTACACATTAGAGATGCATGTAGAAAGTAAAGTGTTGAATGTAGAGTGTAGAGTGTAGAGAAACCCTTGACTTGACTTGTCTTCTGCTTTGTACTATGTACTATGACCAATTTCTTGCCACATAACACACAAGTAAATTTCCTTTACTGACGAGACTTGGTCTCAAAAGTCTGTGTGGAAGAACATGTCTCTTGACTCTTTACTCTTGAATCTTGACTTTAGTCTCTGGTCGCTGGCACATTTACATAAAAAGTGTGATTTAAATCTCCATTTTGCTCCCTTCTCCCTTCTCCACTCTTCTTCTCTTCTCACCATCCATTTTCTATCCATTTTCATGGCACAGCATAACATATAATAAGTTGCACATTTTCCTTCTCCTCCTCAAAATAAATGACAATGTTGCATGCATATTCACACTCTTACAAGGCAGTGACAGTGACAAGTAACAGTGAGAAGGAGGACACATTGAAATAATACGGAATACGGAATGATGGTGATAATAATAGTAATAAAATGAAAATAGGCAATTGTTTCATCAGTACGAATGTTTTTTTGTCCAACAAACTACAAACTACAAGAAGCGGAGCTTCATTATAACATCAGACACATCAGTTACTCCGCACTCCATATTATACTTTATACTGATGTCATGTGCATTCGCAGATCTTTCATTGCTCCTTTTTGAGAGAAACCAGGAACAGCCTCGGTGTTGGACTGAATCAAGTAGAATAAATAAATAAGGAATATTCATGGTTTTTACACACTAATAATAAGAAATAAGAACAAAGGCCGGATGGGGAAAAGGCATGAATAAGTATTAATTTACAATCTACAGTCTACAGTCTGGAGAACAGCACATTTCCATTTTGTTCTTTGTGCTTAATCATTCTTGGAATGGAGCAAGTCCAAAGTCCAAGGTCCAATTGGAATCTTGTTTTGGTACACGTGTAACTCTTGTAACTTGGGATCTCAATTCTCCACCCGCCTCAGCTTTTGACTCTTGACTCTTGACTCTTGGCTCTTGACGACCCCTTTGTACAATATTAAGTAACACTTTATTATTCATTTAAGAATAAGACAGAACATGTAGATGATCCTTTTATAATTCTATTCTATTCCTCATTCATCATTCTCAGCTTCCAGCCTTACACATGTTTAAAACACATGGACACTCGCACTGTAAACGATAGAGATGGAAATGAAAATCTCCATGTGAATATTAATTTACCCATACTTTAAAGTATAAGTAGGCTGGAAAATACTGGAATCCTACATATGACAAGTTGAGTAGACTATAGTCTACATAAAAAGGGGAAAATGGAAAGAGCAGAAACTTTTTCATTGTTCATACTTCATATGCATACACAAGATAAAAAATACAAGTAAAAGATGAATTAGAGTAATGGAAAATGGAATATGGAATATTGTTGTGGTTGGCCTGCATAATCATCAGTACAAGCACACATAATATAATACATAAAATATACACATATGCATCACGCACATAAAAGAAAAATTAGGCAGTAAGAGAACTCTGCAGATATCATAAAAAGAGATAGATAGCATCATGTGAAAGCATAAATGAGCAAATGAGCAAAATGAGCAAGGGAAAGAGAAATAGAGAGAGTTTTACTCTTCCGCTTCTTCCGGCTCTTCCGCTTTCATCCTCTGAGGGTTGATCATGATCATGAACATGATCATGTACGAGATACGAGAAGCACGAAGAGTACGAGAATTTACAAAGTAGTGCTGGAAAAATCATTAAAACAGCAGCCAGTCTACTCCACATTTAAATGCACTCTGACTCTGACTCTGAATCTACTTTCAGTTCTAGCTCTAGTTCTAGTACAAAGTTCTAGTTTTCTCTCTCTTCTCTCTTCTGAGTATAGAGTCCAGAATCCGGAGCCCCAGTGTGGTATAAAAGTGAGTTTTTTTTAAAGGAGCTCATTTTAAAGCGAGTCAATATGTATAAAGACGCTTTTATCATTCCTCCATCAGTAGATAGTAGATAGTAGATAGGCTAGTGAAAGTGCATCCATTAGTTTTCCACAGAGCAGACTCAAGGCACAAGACACTCTCTTGCATACTGAATCCATATCCACTGTGCACTACATTTTTGTGTACACATGTACAATGTACAGTGTACAGGGAGCTGAAGCATACACGCATACAGAGAAAATAACGACATGTTTTTAACCTCCTTTTTCCCTACGTAGGTACTTTATTTCAGACACTGGATCCCAACCGGAGATGAGACGGTACTAGTAAACTACTGCTCTAGATATTGCATCTGATATTTTGTGAGAAAACTGTGAGACGGTGAGATGGCGAGAGAGTGAAAGTGAAAATGAAGTGTGTAAGCTCAAGACTCAAGGCTCAAGGTTTATGTGATTATTGAGCTTGTCATCGACATTGGCATCGGCATGGACATAGACAACATCCGAGTCTGAGGTGAGGCTTATAACACTTTACTAAAAAGGCGGAAAAAAAAAAGTATAGCAGGTATAAATCCAAAACAGTTTAGTTATCGCATCTCCTAGTAAAACCAGCACCAGCACCAACACGAAAACAAGTATCCACAAATAATGTCCAACCTCCAGTTCTATATTTATTAACTCTTCATATTAGTTTTAAAAAGCATACTGCTTTTTTAAAAATATAGATTGTAAGAAGGATTCTTCCATCTTTCATATGATAAACATATGTAAAGGTAACTCATCTCATATCATGCCCGCATAAATTCCCAAGAGGTTTTCGTGATAGAGAAGGAAGCTAGTCTGTTCACTGTTCAGTACATTGATATTTTATATCACACCGAGTAAAGAGAAACGAGAAATTTTAGTATGGAGAATTTTGACCTGCTGGATTTCTCTACTAATCCAATATACACTAAATCACCAGTCCTTTTACCTTTCTACTTTCACTTGGATGTTGGATCTATTGATCTCGTATTCAGATTCAATTTCACGTTACAATTCAGAATTCAGATATTTCTCACATACTTCAAAGGAACAAGTAGGGATTTTGAAATTAAAATACTACCTTTCACTCATGTGGTCATGATTAGACTGATACATAAATGAATAAATAAATAAAAAGACCACTTGCTTCCGTCCTTGGGTTCTTCTTTCATTTTTTATCTCACATATTTTAACGCAACCCACCACACTGTAATTTTTCAACAATTTTCCAAACATGAATAATAATAAATAATGTATGGGGCATGGGCTCACCACTCACCACTCGCAATATTGCATTTACTATTTACTATTTACTACAGTCGATATCTGTATATTGACCAATGCCCGTACACAAAGAATGCAGAGAGTACAGTGTAAAGTGTGGGTTGAACAAGTTGTTGGTTGTTGGTTGCGTGAGCATAATTTTATACACTGGTTTAGGATAAATTGAATTCATTACTGAAGTCTCAACTACAGGCCACTAGCAGTAGTACGAGTTCTAGTACTAGTGCAGATATTCCCGATTGCGCCTGGTTGTGATGGTGAAAAAGTTGAATTGGAATAGGAAATACGAGGGAAAATCACACTCCGTCTTATTTACTCTCACGCGATCTTTCTTCCACTATGTACAATACATTTCCAATCATCTTGCAACTTTTTCTCCGATACTCTGTATAGATTTATCCATGTACGAAAGGCATGTGTACAGTGTACATGAATTCAATACATACTTGGAAAAAACACAAACATACATGAGACTATAGAGAAGATGGAGTGAATCAAGAGTTGAGTGGAAGTGAACGGATCCGGAGCAGTGGAAACTGGAACTGGAATGCTGGAAAGGTTGTGCAATGTGCATGTACATAAATAATAATAATAAATACCACACCATGTTTTATTTTTCCCTTTTCCTTGTCTCAGATAAAAAAGTATCAAGAATAGAGACATCGATCATATCCGGGGCTCTCTGTCTCAATCTCTCGCTTTCTACATTTTCTATTGTTTCCTCCTCTGTATCGTCCCTGTGCCTGTGTCTGTATCTGCGTCTGTTTTTCTCTTGTCCCTAAAAAATATTACTAGCTACTATAGATAAAAAACCTGACATGGTTCAACTTTCACATCCACATCCACATGCAGATACGTTTATAGTTTATACGTATGGCTTTTTATGCATTATACAATACACAATACATAATAATACTTTGACATGAATATGACTGAGACTATAAAGCGTTGGAATTTGGAATGTACTGCAGCTTGGATTCTTCCTCCGTCTGCATTCTACTTTCTACTTTCTACTTGTACAGTTCCAGTTCCAGTTCCAGTTCTGGTTCCAGCGCCAGGCTGCAGACTGCAGACTGCAGACGCCAGTTTTACTCTACTGTAGCTTGTGAAAACTTTTCCATAGAAAATGTGAATAATATGGATATTCCTATGCAGTGCAGTTATAAGTTATGAGAGTATCTTGCTGCTTGCTGTTTGCCATTTGCCGTTTGTTTCTGGAGGGAAAGGGAATGGGCACATTCATCAATTCTCCCGTTAAAAGTCCACACAAAACTAGATACATACGGAGAACTATGTACTTTGTGTATACAGTATTCAGTGCAGTGTACAGTAGACTACTCAACTCTGGTTTTGATAAAGGTAATACACTATCAAAATATATACTGTGTACTGTGTACTTTACTGCTTACTCTTCTCCGTTTTCTGTACAGAACAGGGAGAAAAACAAAGAGGAGCAGAACAAAAAAGAGGAAGAAGAGGATGAGGAAGACAGGAAATAATAGAGCAAGTATATCAAATTTTATGCCATCAGTTTTCCGCGCCCTATCAACATGTTGCGATCCCTCTCCTCCCCGTATTATAAATGAGATGAGATGAAAACTTTGTCCATGAACAACTTGAACTTGAGAGTTGAGAGTTGAGACTTGAGAGGGAAAAGAATGTTCAAGAAGAACCAAAACTAGATATCTCACGAATCGAGCACCAAGACTCGAGATTCGAGACTCGAGAACAAGAAACAAAGTATGAGAAATGAGAAGACCAAAGCAAAGCGAAGAAAACCAAAAAAGTGTGCTTTCTGAATTTCTAACGCACTTTCGACTTTGGAGTTAAGAGTTGGGAGTCACCCATCTCCACTCTCCATTCTCTATTCTCCATCCCACAAACACAGACAAAGATACAGAAATAAATACAGGAGAACATCATCATTATCATTATCATCATGATCCGTCCGTCTCCTCTCGCCACATTTTTATTTATGTGACCATTCACAATCCACAATCCACAGTATTCAAACAGTAGTAGTACAGTTTTTCTATGGTTCCATAAACTCGCATCTATGTATAACGCATAGTATCTCCCATCGAGTGAGCAGTTTGATAGATTATTATTTACTTTCTTCCGATTTACCGATAAAAGTCAAGTCATAGATCACTCTACTCAACCTCTGAACATTGAGCACTGTCTTGTAAGGTCTAGTAATTTTTCTATTACTATCTTTTCTTTTCTTTTACATGTTCTCCAACTTTCTCCGTTGTAAGCAAAAAATTCAAAATACCTTTGAATGTCTTTTGCTATTCTACTTACATAATGTAAACCTCGTATTTTTTATAAATAATGCATGTACACTAGACCGGGCCATTTTGCAACAACCTCTTACAATTTAATGTGCGAACCCTTCATATTGTTCCTTTTACTGATAAAAACGACCTCTAAAAATTT
>JABASP010001900.1:0-24334 GCA_019776565.1 Sminthurinus signatus | reverse complement strand
TATTATTATTTATTATTAATCTTGCAAAGAAGATCAAATCAATTTTATTTTATGATGACATAAAAAAAGATGTGATAAAACTTAAACTTACACCGAGAATTGAATCGATCGGGCTGCAAAATAAAAATACAATAAAACTTGAAATCTTGTATACATCTTTTTTCATTGTAAATTACAGAGTACAGAGTTATCGAATTATTATAGATTATAAAGTGTACCTTATCCACGCATCGCCAAAAGCAACTCCTTTTAAATTACACTTGATATTTCCTGTTCAAATAACAAATAATACTTTGAACAATCATGAAAATTTACATGCAAAATAATCTCTGGTATGAGAAATTCCATATCTTCTTTTTTTGTTTTGAGTTTTGAAATTATACCTTTTCGTATTTGCTGAAAAGCACCCAAAAAAAAGAAAAGATCCAAAGAAATCAGTTTTGCATTAGTTTTAATCTATTCAAAATTCAAAGGCGTAAATACAATTTTTAAATGCATCTAGTTTTTGTTATACCTTTTGAAGTAAAAATGAAAATTGAGCCGCCAATTTTCCTAAATTAAAAATATCCAAATCAAATTTTGAGAAATGAGTAAAAGCTTAATTTTTATTTTGTTCTTTGTTCATTTCACTGGTTTAAAAAAACTACCTCCATAGCTATGTCCAAAAATATAAAGGGGGACAGTTTGAAATTCTGGATTTGTCTTGAGGAAACTAAAGATGAATTTGACAAGATCTTGGGATGCTTGTGTATTGTTCCGGACCAAGAGGGAAGGATCATCCACATACGACCACCCCGCACCAACAGGTGAGTCCACAAATAATAAGTTGGTATAATTCGTCCATGAGTATTTCCTCGGCTTCAAGTGATTATCCAGTGGTCCAATGTTAAGGAAATTTGAAGTTCCCGTACTAGAAACACCTTGGCCGCCCTCTAGATACAATACGAGAGGGGAGTTCCTATAGTCTTCACTTCTTCTCGTGTAATAGAGTAGCCAAAACATGTTTGCTCCTGGACGAACTTGGACATATCTAAAAAAATGTTTAAACGTTAAAAGGTCAATCACCACTCTTTGCCCAAAATTTTGAAGTTTAAAACAAAATGTTTTACAATATTTTAAAATCTCAGGCTCAAAAACCGTTCTCTTTTTTACCCAGAACGGTGTCTGTCATCATTTACGGAAGCTCCTGAATAAATTACAAAAAATATACAGAATAAAAACCTAATGTAGATTTTAAATTTTACATGACACCAAAATATTTGTCGAATATCAAAAATCAAAATAAGGCGTTGAAAATCCATTTAAATTTAAATACACTTTCTTTACAGCTTTTTCCGGTTTACCTTGAACTTTTTGGAGAATTTGGGGAAATGTCCAAGTAAAACAGAGCAATGAAAGAAAATACACTATCAACCTCATGATAAAACAAACTACAATTTTATTCTTATTCTTAAATCTATTGAATTCAGTGAAAAAAAATAGTGTAAATGAACTCGAAAGCTTTTGTCAAAAGTTGTGGAAATAAACCGGCATCAAAGTATACATAGATATTTTGACGAGTTGAAGAAAAAATAAAACAATGTTGATTTATGCACGGTCACAAAAAGCTGTACACTGTAGAATGTACAATGTTCATGTCTTTGAATATTTTATTAAGGATGAGTGTGGAGTGTGGAGTGGGGATTATGCGACATGTTTTTTTATTTGGTTTGAACAAAATACAAAATACAAATAAAAGCTCTAAAACTCTAAACCTCTACAACTCCAAACTCAAAACGTTATGTACTCATCAAGATTTGCTACACTTTACAATATTAGCATTGTTCTTAACAAGTGTAAAACACTTGCGCTTGTCTTTTGTATGGATAATGGAAAATGGAGATAGACATAAAACTGAAGCGAGTGCCACATGTTTCTCATGTATTTTATCTATCGTAAAGTTGTGCTCCTCTTTTTCTCTTGTACACAGGAAAGCAAAACAAAACAAACGAAAAATTTCGAGCTGGAATGTTGTCTTGTTTTGTTTTGGTGGGGATTAATTTTTGGATTTTTTTCTTTGTATGCATGTTTTATCATAAGCGTCATTGTCCTTGGTTTTGGGTTTTGGTTTTGGTTTGTTTGCGAACATGTAAATTCATGTAATCCGGATTTTTTTCTTTTTATATCCTGTGTTTGCTTGTCGTTGTCGTTGTCGTCATTCCCGTCGCCATTGTCATCATCATCATCGCGTCCTTTGTGTTTTGTGTTTTGACTATTCCTCCTTTCTTTTTCTTCATGAGAGTAGTAGTATCCGTGAGCATTGAGCATTGTCCTCAAAGTTTTGAACAATCCATCCACAAAAGAAAGGAAATGTAAAACACGGAGAAAAGAATGAGGATGGGAATGAGTTTGTGGAATTTTCTCTACATCTTCTGATGGGTTTATCCTTTGTCCTTTTTTTTCATATGTATGAAGTATGAAGTATGCAAACGAAATGTGATGCATAATATGTAAAATGTAAAATGTGGATGCTGCTGCATTCCATTTCCATGTCCATTTGCATGCAAGAATGTGGATTCAGATTCAAAACTCAAAACTCCAGACGCAAGAAGCAACCATTAGCATAGCACGGAATCCAACTTAGAACTTGCAACTGAAAACCTACGCTACTGCATGCTCAATGTTCAATATTCACGTCCACCGTCATTTCTCTTGACTTGGTCCAACTTGCACTGACTTTTATTCCACGGATTATTCTCCTTCTATGATGTTTTGTGTGTTTGTGTAGGAGGGATTTTATTATTATTGTTATTACACCCTGATAATTTATTCCTACGACCTCTCGGATGAAATTCCTCCATTTCTTCTTACTCCACTGTAGATTGTAGATGAGTATGATGTGTTTTCCCACTGCTTACTTTTCCTCAACTTTTTGAAACCTTTTTTGAATAGATGTATGGGATATGGGGTATGTCAAAATTCATGTAAAACTTTGAATTTAAAAAAAGGAAAGAATAAGATAAGTTTTACCAAGTACATAAAAGTGAAAATATTAAGACTTTTACACAGTATAGTTCTGTTCATTCTTCTTTGCTTTTATTATTGAAACATTGAAACTTGGCAAATTGTAAATTGTAACAAGCCTTTTCTTTTTTATACAGTAAAAAGTGTGTGGTTTTGTGATAAATTATAAGAAACAAGAATGACGAAAGCCAGAAACAATAGTATTTATTTCTGTAGCTGTCAGTTTACACATTCATGATAACAAGTCCGTATAATAATTATGATAATAATAATAACTTGTACACTAGAAGTAATAATAATAATAATAATCAGTATTATACGTAAGTAGTTGATAAGTAGATATTTTGTAGTGTGTGGGCTAAAAAACTAGGTACATTTAGTCTTGTTTTCAACAATCATCCAAAATCATCGAATTCGAAATTCGAAATAAGCTTTGACCTTTCTCTACTTTACCCAAAACCCAAAGTAGATGGATAATAGATACATTTCATGCCTTTAATCTTTTCTTCAATCGTTTGTAGTGAAGTATCCTATTTTTAATGTCATCTATTACTAAAACTTAAAAAGTTGTTAATAACAATATATTATGTCCATGTATAAATGATACAGTATATACAATAGTAGTTTTTTCTTTCAAAAGTAATAAAAGTTTTAGTATTTTTATGTAGTATAGTCTCAGGTATAGTCTTGAATCTTGAATCTTGACTATTATTATTTTTTCTAGATTCTAGACTCATCAAAAAACCTTACATGAATCATTAATTAATCATTTGAATAGCATCGTGGATCATAGAGTTATTTAGTAACAATAACAAACATGTATTTATTTATTTATGTACACAATATATTTATTTATTATTCTAAACATATATTATCATATACGTATCTTTTCTATATTCTTACTTTTTATTTATTCTAGCTTTAGTATCTAGTACATAACAGCAACAATTACATACTATAAAAAATCAACACTGGTATGTGAAATGTGAAGCATAATGGCAGATATGGGGTTACCTATATTTGTTTGGATTTCGTATTTTGAGTATGGGGTTTGGGAGTTTTATGATTACTCAAAATCTGTACAAAGTGGAAACAAGCCATTTGACCATTTGATTTCACAACCACAGAATATTATTTATAAACATGTTTTGTATTAAAAAACGTTCATTTTGAAAACGTGGGTTGATGAAATTCTACTTTTCATTCATACTTCATACTCATACATCAAATTTGATCAAAATGAATATGTATAAAAAGCAGTGGAGAAGTGAAAAAGGTATTCATAATGTAGAGTATACAAATGTAGAAAATGGGGCAAAAACAGTGCACATAATATTACATAATTGCAGTAGCGCTAAATAAGTTTATCTTTTATATTAAATCTAGATTATTATTTAGGTATAATGTAGTAAATATACAAACTCAGACTCATTCCTTTTTCTTAAAGATGTAGTACATACTTCATATTTTGTGATTGCACATTGCACATGTGTAATAATGTGTACGTCATACATAATACTTTATACATAACAATTTTAAGTTCAAGTTTCTTTAATATACATAATAATGTAATACTATCCATAAAATACCTAATAATTGATAATGTGTAAATGTAAGAAGATAGCACAAACATTATCTTAATCTATAGTATTATTATTATTATTAAAGTTTTGCTCAGCATCTTCTTCCCATCTCATTTTAACAATCTTTAATCTTTTATGACTATTAAAACTGTAGAATAAGTATTATAATGAATATAAAAGTGAGCACATTTCCGATTCCGATTGATTTAATTCGAGTCAATTATTTAGTATTATTATTTATTTACTTGATATTACTCTATATACTCTATACATTATTTATATTACAATTAGACCCAATACTGGTTTTTCCCTTGACCGGGTTGCGGCCCCGGTCCACCTTGATGTTGTTGTTTATGTCTTTCAGCAGCAGGTCCACGAAGGGTGCCCATACCCATATTACTTTGACTGTGCAGTCCATGTCCATGACCATGTCCATGACTATTGTATTGGGAATTGGAGGAGGGATGCTGTAGGGTATGATACTGTTGGTGTTGGTACTGTTGGTGTTGATGTTGGAGTTGGAGTTGATGTGGTAGGAATGATGGGTCCATTTCATCCTCGCCTCCACCACCTCCTCCTCCATTCATCCGAACTACGGAGGATTCATTCATAAACGGAGTTTCATCGAGAACCGCGATGTCTCGGAGATCTATCGGCGGAGGCAGGAGTGTACTGGTCATGGAGTTGTAGGTGAAACCATAGGGTTCGGGTGGATCTATTTCTTCCGGCAGAGGAGCAAATGTATCACATATTGGGGTTGGCGGGAGAAGGGGACACATCATTAGTGAACTCGAGTCTGTCGAGTTCCCTCCTGGTGGAATAAGAAAAGTAATATACAATTGAAATCATGATATTCACATAAAAAGTAATACAAATGCATGAATTTTAAAAAGAAAGAGAAAGTACAAGAGAAAGTACACATTAACTTTCACTACTAATACTTTCTACTTTCTATTTTCTATTTTGGTTTCATACCTCCACTACTACCACCGCCGCCACATAGTGGAGTGACTCGACATTGTGGGATAGATGGCGTAGGCAAGTCATTTGAGTTCCGCATGCCAGCGGAGGCTGAGCAACTCGTCCAGGAGCCCGAGTCGGACCGATTCGAGTTCCCAACTTTACTTCCATTATGATTATGATGTGAGTGGTGGCTGGGACAATGACGGGATTGTCTTGGGGATAGGGTGGACATCATTAGGGGACGCAAGGCTCCAGCTGTGCCCGTGTCACTATCAGAATGACAAGGGTCAAGGGTTGACGGTGCATAGGCATCCATCATCATTCCATTACTTATACACTTTGGATCCGAATTTGGACAACCATTATTCAGGTTCCCAACCGCTCGGCGTCCACTCTCATTCACTCTTGGTCTGTTTAAAGTAAAAGTCAAAGACAAAGACAAAGTTAGTGGATCAAAAAAAAGAGCTTTTAAATAAAAATTATAGTAAAAAAGATAAACAAAATGAGCTTTGGAGTAAAAACCATAGTAAAAATAAATAAAATAAGCTTTGAAAGAATAATCATAGTAAAAAAGATACAAATTATAAATAACAAAGAAGATAAGCAAAATAAGCTTTGGAATAAAAATCACTATAAAAGGATCAAGTAATTAATAAATAGTATAAATATTGAGAACAACATATAGTAATTTTGCTTATTAATTTTTAATTTCCTCCTCACGTTTTAGAGCAGGAGCATCGAATGCCGACGATGAGGAAGAGGCTGAGAGTGATAATACCCCCCACGACGACGGCAACAGTGATGAGTGAGTCTTTGGTCATGTGAGGAGTAACGAGGAGGGTGATGTCTCTCATTGTCCCTCCACTCCCCACACCCCCACCACTCCTCTTGGTAGCCGGGTCCGTGGAGCCATCGGAAATGATTTGATTTTGAGTCTTCTCATCATAAAATCGATGATTCTTCTCTCCCACATCCTCACGAATATTAAATTTGGCAATTGCCAACGCCGGTTGAACTCCCGGTGCTAATACTTTGAAAATAAATTCATCTGCTAGTGACGAGGAGGAAGCAGAGCCAGAGCCACTTCCACTTCCACTTCCACTTCCAATTCCCGTTGCAGTTCCAGTTCCAGTTCCAGCTCCAGACCCGGCGTAACGAAATGGAATAATTTCATTATTGTTTAGGTCGGCGGAGAAGGGGGAGTAAATTATGGAGCCACGACGAATGTCCTCATGACTAAACCGATTTGCGAGTCGTCCCACTTGGATTTGCTGCTGCTGTTGTTGTTGTTGCTGTTGATGTTGTTGACGTTGAGTTTGTTCTAGGAGTTGCTGCTCTTGACTCCCAATGAATTTCCTACCACCACCACCATTATTATTACTGTTTTTTCCACTCTGTCCCATTTTTTGTACATGATATGGGATTTTGTACAGCTGGCCATATTTTGGAGGTAGGAGGATTTCATAGACGGGATTCGCCCCAGTAATTGCAGCCAGTGGAGATGCATCCAAAACAGCTAGGCTGAGTGTAGTCTTATGCGTGGAGGAGGCAGAAAAGTCGGTTTGGTCTGGAGCTAAAAGGCCACCCACGGCGAACCCCTTGACGAAGGAACGAACCTCCTTCATCCTCTTCAACAGGGGGACAGACACAACATTGACGAGCCATGAGGCGGAAGTTGTGGAGGAGGGAGAGGAGGAGGAGAGGTCAAGGTCAAAGAAACCAGCTCGAACTTCAAAAGAGTCATTTGAAACGGAGAGGTCCGTCTGGATGTAAGAAACTTCTCCTCTCAACAGTTCGTAGTGCGAGAAGGTCGTCATTGTTGGATTTAGATTTACATGTACATTTGGATTTAGTACAGAAGAAGATGATGAGGGAAGAAGTCGAGAATATGAAGAAGAGGAAGGGATACTATTACTATGAAAGTTCATATTCATGTTCATATTCATGTGAGAGTGACGAAGATGGATCTTTCCATGAAGCGGCTGTCTCGTCACATTGTACATGAGTCGGGTCAAGTGACCGTTGGTGGAGGAGGGGAGGTTCATGAGGGACAAGGCCATGATATTATTTCCCTGTTGGATCCGAATCGGAGCAGACTGACTCTGACTCGCCTGCAATGTGATGGACTGGACGGGGATGGTCAGAGTCAGACTTTGTGCAGGGAAACGACCATCCGACACTTTCAAATTTACTACCACCGGACTCATTGAACCGCTATGAGAGTAAATTAGACGACCACCATCAATATCCGCCTATAAAAAAACAACAGAGCAAAACCACTTGTTTTATTTTATTTATTAATCCTCTGTAATGGGTTTACTTAATTAGTAATTAGTTTACAAATACGAATCCGGAATTGGAATTCAATCCTTCATGGTATATGTATTGATATTTTACTATTTTGTACCAGGACAACTTTGTTTGAAACTGACCTGAGTAAAGCGGAAGACGGACGGAAATTGTTTAAAATTTTCAAGCTCGTTCGGGTTGGAGTTAAAGTGAAACATGTTGGAATTGAGATTGGAATTTCCACCAGAAATTGAATTAGACATGGTCGTTGTAATCCCATTTCCACTTCCAGTTCCACTTACAGTACTGCTGCTGCTCATGTTGTTGTTGTTGGTTGGAGCGGGGAGGAGGACAAATTTGCCATGGGAGATTTTGGACACGTCGTACACAATGTGAACTGCTGGAGTATCTGCATCTGATACCAATAAGTCGGAACGACTGATCTTCCTCGAATGTTCCTACACAAACAAAAAAACATAGAGGTTACAAATCAAGTTCTTACAATTCTCGTGGTTTTGGCAGATTTGCCAAATAAAAACCCTCCATTTACTCACATTCCTGTTCTTGCTCAATAATCAATATTCAATACTCAATCCTCAATTCTGAATACAACATTTAGTATAAAAGTACCGGAAGGAAATACAGAAAGATCCAACTTTTTATGACTCATATTTTGCTCACTATTTGTATCAAGTATTTAAAATTTAGAGCAACTTATTTTTCTGCTCCTCAAAACTCGAAGGAACACTCTTTGACTGTTTTATTTTATAGCCTGTTGTTGTTCTTTTATTGACATAATTGCAATTACTGTAATAATAATAATAATAACAGTAGCATAAAATAAAGCTATCTAGTTAATTCTACTTGTTATATAATTCCTATGAAGTGCGTGTACATAATATTACATCTTGATGATGATTTCTATATCAATGATTCAAGTTTCCCCCTCTTTCCTCCCTCCCTTCAAAATGAGCAATAACTGAATTAAATGAAACGAAAAAGGAAATCAATTCAACTTCTTTAGTGGTGTACATTAAACATTAAAACATTGCACATTATGCATGCATGCATTAAGTATACATTAAATTATATTGCATTGGATTTGAGTGGATTGGATTGGATTGTGAAGACAAGAAAGGGAAATGAAAATGACTACGACTGTTCACTGTTCACTTTTCAGTGTTCAATGTTCAGTGTTCAATGTAATAGAAGATTAAAGACGGAGATGCCAGACAAACATTAATACTACAAAACGACCACATTTTTCCACTTGGAAAGAGAAGAGAAGAAAGTGAAAGTGAGTGAAAGTTCTCTCTCTCTCTTTCTCTCGCTTACTGTAGACATGATCCTAGATCCTAACATTTTCATGGTTAAAAGGGTCAATTTATTTCCAGATTGTGGATCAATGTACTGAAAAGAAGAACCTCTCCGTTTTCTTTGGATAGAGGCAAAGAAAGAGACTGAGATGTAGATAAAATAGAGAGAGAGAGAGAGAAGGAGATTGGAAATAAAATTAAAAGCCTTATTAAATTGTGGGTGGTTTTAATGGGTGAATTATGTGACGTGTGTGAGAACAGGACAATGCGGATGCCATTTCATTGTCATTGTCATCCTGATTGCTGTGGCATTGTCATTGTCATTTCCATTGTCATTGTCATTGTCATTGAGTTGATGATATTGATATGATGAGCAAGAAAGAGAGAAAGAGGGTAAATCTAGTACCTGAACGACAGCAAGGACGGACATCTTAGGATTTGGATTTGAGATTTGGAAGGGTTGATCATTGACAGGCGTGATATGGACTGGAAGAGTCACATTTAAGAGCCAAGTTGAAGAGCCAGCTCGGCCATCATCCAGACCATTCAAAGAAGAAGCAGAGGACGAAGATGAAGATGATCCTGTTCCTGGTCCTGAGGATGCTGGAGAAGTTGTAAGAGTCCAAAGCCACAGAGAGAAATCCACAGCATCTTGAGTTGTCTCCGAGTCATCATGCTTATATTTCAAATTCCCACGGTTAAGAAAGGCCAAGGAGATTTCTGCACCCTTGTCCAAACGATCTTTTAATGGGATCCCTTCCACATGAAGTCGACCATGTCTCGGCTGGCTTTGAAGGAGCAGTCGCAAACTCGGCATCTCCGTACTTCTCCACACGTTTCCTAAAAGTAAAAGTAAAGTAAAAAACACATAAGTATACAAATATACATGATTTTGAACATTTAATTTAAATTTTAAACAAAACCTTTTTCTTGGGGTTATTCATTCATTTGTGAACGTGTTTTTTATAATAAAACTTATAGGCGTTGCAATTACAAACAATGCTCGTTTCGTTTCATCATTAGTCTAAAAGATGGAGAGAAAAAGAGGAGGGTTTGTGAATTTGAATTTGAATTTCAAAGTGCAAATGACATTCTTCACACTGTACATTTTACACGGTGCACTTTTCCTCATCCATTTATTCCTTTCATATGATATTCCACAACACGTTGGCTCGTGTCTCGTGTCTCTTGTTGTTGTGTGTGTTGTGTAGTTTTCTCCCTCGTTTCCACTTTGGCTGTTGATGGTGATAATGAATGGAGTGGTTTTGGAGCTGGAGAAAGCGGGAGAGAAATGAGACGGAGATGAGGCCGCCACGAGAAATATCCAGAGTGACAACAACAATATTTCATTCTAAGCATGACTCCTCGTTTCTCGTTCGTCGTTCCTCTTTCGTCGTTTTACTTTCTCCTTTCTCCTTTCACATTGTGTGTCATGGTCTGAGTGGAGTTGAGTTGTGGTCTGGTCTCATATTCTCTTCCTGTATCTTCCACGACCAATAACTTTCCCCACTTTCTTCACTTTCTCCGCTTTTCCCTTGCTCATCATACCTACATAATACATATGCCACCCACCCGCCTGCATAAAAATGTCAAGTGTCAGCAACCACGCAGCACCACCACACACATTTTGTTTATTGACGACAGGAATATGGAAAATGGAGAAAGTAGAAAGTATACACAGTACACAGGAAAGTGAAAAACCCCCCAGAACCAAAGTGAAACTCATTTTTATTTTCAGAGGATGTGCAAATGAAAATTTAAAATTAAACTAGAGGATTCCAGTATTTTTTCAATTCATATTTTCACATGCTTGTCTTTTCTTGTCTTGCTTTCATTTAAAAACCCACATGGAAAATTCATTTATGTTTGCAAGTATTTTTTTTGTTTTTGTGTCTCCATTTAAATTAATACAGTTAGAAATGTAAATAAAATTCAAAATTCAAGACTCAAAACTCAAGATTCTAGATTAAAGATACAAAAAGTTGTACTGTTCCGTTTTAGTAAAGTTTCAGAGATTTTTAGTCTCCATGTCTAGTAAAATGTACAATGTAGATTTTAACATAAGAGTGTTGTTGAAAAATATTTGAAGAAACTTTGAGAGTCTGTATGACTTTTACTTTCACTTTCACTCTTCAGTATTCTGTTTTGGTTATTTAGTATGCAAAGAATAGAAACTCATTCATAACTGTAGTTGCTTTCACTTTGCGTCCTCCGCCCGATTCCTCCTTGTCATGCATCATGCTCGCCTTTTCAATCAAGTAGTTACTTGTTTTGCCCTACAGAACAAGCACAAGGCAAAAGCCTCACTAACATTCATACTGAATCTGCACATTGTACATTGTGCATATTCTTCCGCGTTTCCTTTACTTTCCCTTTCCATTCTTTTCCTGTCTTTTCTTTCGAACAGAGGAAAGAAGGAGCAAAGGACGTTCATCCTCTTTCCTGTCGTCCGTCCGTCCGTCCGCTAATTCATCTCAAACTTTTCACATCTATTCATTAATCTCTTCTCATTAGAGAACCCATTATTATGCAATCTAAAACGGAGTGAGTGAGTGAGTGAAAGAAGTGAAAGAGGGAATGAATGAGAATCTCCTGTCTTTTCTTTTCTTCTTCTTCGTTTTCTTATTCTACGTGCCACTAAGTAAAACTTTCACTTTTGCTTCTACTTTCACTTTCCTCTGAATTCGGAATTTTCATACTCCTGACACAATTCCTCAAAGTTTTTTCCCTCAAAGATCCTTCCACTTTTCTTCTATATTCTACATGAAGGGAAATAAGTTATGCAGGACATGAAATCAAGTGTAGTAGCCGGAGACTTGGACCAAAAAACAGACCAGACCAGAGTGACTGACAGTCACTTTGAAATTCAAAAAGAAGAGTGTTTTTTTTACTTTTTTTTCTTCCTCTTTGTTCCTCTTCCGCATTATAACTTTTTTTATCGGGCCTCCTCTTAAACTGTCAAAAAATGACAAGTAAAAGAGGAACTTTGAGCGGTGAGCTTTTACAAACTTTTATGAGACAGAATATCTACTTGATTCTTGATTAATTAAAAACTGGATTTGGAGCTCCAAAAAATTAATTGACAATAATTAATTGTCAATTGTCAATTTTTTACTCGTTGTTCCACTCCAGAATCCAAAGTCCAAAGTCTGGATTGACGTGTAACTTTATTATGGATTTAAAAGTCAAAATCAAAGTCAAAGTCAAGGTATTGAACTGATACCAAGTTTTACTGAATTCAGAATCTTTATCACAAAACGCAGAGAAAAGTATTTTACAAGTATTTTTTATACTGTTTTACATGTAAAAATATCTTGGACAGGCTTTTACAAATTGAATTTGAAATTTTACCTACTGAGACAAATGTGTAGGATAAATGTTACAAAAAAATTGGTGTCAGTCTCAGCTCTTGACGATGACGATGACGACTATACGACGAATACCTTTCAATTTTTAATGGCTAGAAAGAAGGAGAGACATTGACAAGAGACACAGTGTGAAGATAAAAATGTATGACATAATGACACATTTTTGAAATTGGACACAAGACTCAAGACAGAAAGAGTACGAAAGGATAAATTGAAAAACCTACAGATTTTTGACCGACTGAAGAAAAATCATAATATCACACATCTTTTTTCATATTTTCATATTTTTGTATCCACTTACCTCGATGATGCATACTGATAAAGTCCGTAACAGCGCTTAGATTGATGTGTCGACTCGTGATGGAGGCATCTCCACCTTCATTTAGAACGAGTGGCTGGATGCTGACATATCGCTGGAGTCCACCCAGAGCTGCCCCACTCACACTCACATCTACCTCCATTGTCACATTCTCCAATGGATCCGCATATCTGGAAAAATAGAACATGAAAAAGTTGACCATTAGCTATTTCACACGCACAAAAAAATTGGAAAGAGAACATCACTCCTTGCAAAATGCAAAATTTCTTTTAAAAAATAAGAAACATGAAAAGAAAATTGGTAAGTGTTTCAATGTTTTTCAAACGTTCCCTTCGAGCTTCAAAGTTCAAGCTTTGAGCGTGAACAAAGTTACTATATTTTACTATTTCACTGGTACTGAATCCAGTGTAAAAATCATGTGTAGGCTGTAGGCTGAGCTTCAAAATGATGAATGTGACACTAAAAGTGGAGGAATAAAGGGATGGGATAGAAAAAAAGGAGTATCTGTACAAATCTTTGAAATCAAATTTGCCTATTCAAACGCTACCCAATCCATTTTATTTTTACATCTATGGCCATTCCTCTTCATCCGGAGTACGGAATACTGAATACTGGATACAAAATACGGGACACGGGATTCGGAAAACTTACAGTGTAAAATGTACAGTGTACATGTGAATAGATACATAAATGTGAAAATTGAGAGAGTCAAAAAGCGATTGGGAAATCCTGTACTCTCTATTTCTATCTTTCTGTCTTTCTCTCTCTTTTTCCCAGGAAATATTTCCATTGATACTTTGTAGGATTTATTCATGGAATCGGCCGTAAAAATGACAAATGACAAATATACATGAACAAGGAACATTATAACTATAGAAAAAATATATGTACGCGTATATCTCTATATTCAAAAAAGTAAAAAGAGAAAGTATTTCGCGTTTATACACATGTTTTTATTACATTGAAGACAAGTTGGATAAACGCACAAGAAAAAGAAGAAAAAGTAGGAGAACAAGAAGAAGACTGGGGATAAAGGATGAAATCAACGGTGGAATTGAAAGGATGTGAAATGTAAAATGTAAAATGTGAATCCAGTTTACCATAACAACATCAGAATCCGAATCAGAACCAGAATCAGGGCCGAGCGACATTGACATTATTACCAGCATTTTTATTTATGTTGTAATTTATAAACTGTAGAAAGTAGAAAGAGAGCTCAACTACAGTATATTGAAGCATTTTTGTGTATACTTACCGAGATGTGGCTGTGAATCGGACCATGTCCTTTCCTCTCTGACCTCGAAAAACTTTGGTGTGTTGGTAAAAAATCTTGCCATTATTCACATCCGTTTGACTAAAAATTATCGCTGGAACAAACACGTTGTCCCTCTGCTCTATCAAAATCTGACCCAGCGTCGGCTCCGTCGTTACCTGTTTATTGTTTATTCACATTTCAGAAAATCAGAAAAGGATAACAAGTTAGTACAAGATAAACATCAAATTATTATATTTTCCAACTTAACAGACAAAAATAATGTACAAGAAAATTAACTCTTTCATCATTATTTCACATTCATTCCTTTATTTATATGTTTAGCTGAAAATTGAACATGTGATTCTCGATTCTCAATTCTTGATACATTTTTCTCTTTCTTTTCTTTTTTCTTTTCATTCAAACATACAACAGAAACCCGACTTCCCAAGAAACCGGGAAAAAGATCATAAATATCTAACTAAATGCTCAATTTTGAATTTTGAACAGCTCAAGTAAATTAACAAAATGAGAAAAGAGAAAACAAAACACAAAAACGTGGAGAAGGAGTATTCATGAATTCATGATTTATAAACTGAAATACATTTTGACCATTTAAAATAAACTATGGGAAAAAGGATACTAGATTCTGGATGAAAACAGACACAAGTTTAGAATTGGACATATTAGACGTTAGAAATTGGACATTAGACATTGGACATAAAGGATAAAGGATGTGCGATGGGAGATTAAAAAGTGAGAAAGGATGGATGATGATGTAAATTCCTTCCGTGGAATAATGAAAGGCAAATTACTCGCTATAAATTTCCTCCTCCTCTCCAACTCATTTCCATTTTCATTTTCCTTTTCCTTTTCATTTCCATTTCTATTTCTGCTTTCTACTTTCTCCATTTCTCTATTTTCTCCACTACTTTCACCAGCATTTACCATGTATAATTTGCCCAGTTCCCAAAAATATCACACTGTTACATGAAAGAAAAACCCTGTGCATTTCCACAGAAGAGGAAGAAATGTGCTAATTTTGGGACATATTATACTTTACAAGGAGGAAAAGAGTAGAATAAGAGAAGCAGAAATGGAAAGAGGAAGGGAAATTGAGAATGGAGAATGGAATATGAAGAATGAAACGTCTGTAGTCTGGAGTCTGTACAGTGCGCCTGTACAAAAGTTATTAATTGCAATAAGTCATTAGCAGAGTTTTCACTAGGGACAAGAGATTTCATCGGCACTCTTTCTTCCCCATTTCTCCTGCACCTAAACACAAGCCACTGGATACTAGACACTAGACACTAGCTTTAGATACTACTTGTTTTTCCTAAGGTGTTCACAAAAAGGAGGGAAACTGAACAAGAGGTGGAAATACACATTATACATTATACAATAACTTGGAGAAGAGGAATAGTAGAAAATAAAGTCAAGTCAATTATCTTCCCATTCACATTCACTCATTTTCACTCTCACTCTCACTCTCATCCAGAATCTGGAATCCAATCCAAAGAAAGAAACAGAGAAAAGAAAAGACACATCCAAACACACACTCGAGAATCTTATAGAATGGGAGAGACAGGAAAAGATGGGGAATAAAAGGAGAAAATAAGAGACCTGGAAGTTGATTTCCAGTCCGTCCGCACTCTTTACTAATAAGTTTTCAGGTTTTAATGGTGTTTGAGTTAATGGGAAGACGGCGAGTTTCACGCGCCCCTCAAACACTGTCAGTTTCGGCTTCCGGACTGTCACGTTAAACTCCTCCTTGGGGGCTTCATTCAGACCATCCGACACTTCAAATTCAAACCAGGCTCGTCTCATGTCCGCGCCTAAACACAAATAAAAACAAGTTCACATTTAGAAAAATACACACATTTTTACTTTTCTTTATTACTCTTTTTTTTAAATACAAATAAATTTAGTAATATGCAAAATTTTCTATGAAAGTTTTTTTACTTTTTACTGCTCATTAAAAATTACAAACTAAAAACAGTACAACGAATTCTTGAGATTAAAGATTAAACATTAAACATGTAGCACGCTTTAAAGATAGATCCAGATAATGAAAAGGGAGTAGGTTTGTCTGCTTGTTGTCTGTTGGTTGTTTCCTCATTCTTCATTCCTCATTAATTATTTCATGATCTGGTCATGAATTTCCTACCGATTAATTTACTGGACACTGAACACTAAGACTGAACAGGAAGGAATTGCTCCCACCACCCATATGTAATGTGTAATGTGTAGGAAGAGGAACATTAACAGAAGCAAAGTCAATTACTTGTGCAGCTTTATATGGATAGATGCATAATAGATTGTATTGTAGTAACAGCGGGGAGAAACAGATTGTGATTGTGATTAATTCATGTAGCTACAATCCCCAGTCTCAAATGCATCTATTTAGATACAATGTAAAATGTTTAATTTACAATGAAAAGTAAACTGACCACATGGAAAATTTACAGTGTACAATATACAGAGTGGGGTAATTTCCTCATCCCTGCTCTGTCTCAGTCTCAGTCATTTTCGTTGCTACTGAATTTGATTTTATCAAAGATTTACAGTGTGGTCTCCAGCACATAATACTAAAACAAGTTGACTTTGTGATGCTGCTTCTGATACCCCTTTTTGAATATCAAATTCAATTTGAGCTGCAATAAAAAGCATCCGAGGCAGTGGAAAAGGCAAAAGCAGTTGTTGTTGTAGTTGCAGTTGTAGTTGTATTTGTTTGTACTTTGTTGTAATCAACTAGAGAATAATTTCACGCTTGACCAACAGATTTTCAAACCATATGTAACATGCATTTAGTATGTAGTAGCACAGGGTTTAGGGTTTATAGATGTGCATTCTTTATATGTATAATTTTCTGTTGTATTTGTATTGGTATTTATTTGGTGGAACATGAATCCGTAAATGTGGTTTCACATGCCCGTTAATGATCTTTGACCATGGACCGTGGACCATGCTGCTCATTTGTACGGGATAAAAGAGAAGAATAAAGAGAAAAGTGTACCTTTGTGCACAAAGATGACTTGTGATTGGTTGATCAGGTCCTGTGTGAAATTTTGTAGTGGCGTCTCTGGTTTCGTCTGAAAATGACAAATAACAAACATCCACAATACACAATGCAGAATACACAAAATGTCCACATGTAATTTAAAATTTAGCTTTGCAGAGTTCAAATCAGTTAAATCACTACCACATTAAAGATTAAAGCTAACGAGTCTTCATATGTATTACAAGTAAAATGTAAAAGGGTGAAAATTGAGCGTATATAAATGTAGATTGGAGGTAGAAAAGAAGTCAACTTACTTTGAGAGCAACATAACCTCCACGGGAGCCCACCACGTAAAAGACAAGAGTATTTGTATCCGAGTCCTCATCCAGAGCAGCTGTTTCAAATCGAAATCGAAACAAAATACTAATATTAATATTAATAGGAAATAATACTTGTACAAAATGAGCAAGGTGGGTTTTGAAACGACTCAAAAAGGTGAGAACAAAAAGACGTCAAATGGGACTCAAGTTTAATTTAATTAAATTATCAAAGCATAAATAGAGGCTTTATTATCATTATGAATTAAAAGTAAAGTCATGTGGTGAAATGTGTAATGTTCAAACTCTTATGCTCATTTTCAAGTTTCAATGATAAAGTAAATATCATATTATTAATATTAATGAAAGTGACGCAATATGATTTTGCAGCGTTTTTACAGTACAAACAGACATCAAAACTTAGCATCAAACATCAATTGTCAAGTTGTTCATTGTAAAACAAAAAGACACATGGTGAAAGTAAAAGGGAAAAAACGGACCTAGTTCCCGACTGGAAATGGGGACGGATGAGCCAGCCCACACCCAGTTTCCGGTATTATTGACCACCCTGGGGAGTTGATCATTAGCTGGGATGACGCGGATTTGAACTATGTGTGGTTGACTCACTCTTCGACTGTTCCCACCAGCACTGGAAGCTGAGGCTGAGGCTGAAGCGGGTGCAAGGCTTCCGGAAGTCCCCTTCTCATCATCGATGGTGGTAGCCTCCACTATGAATTGATCCTGGAGGGTTTCAGAGCCGTCGTGCGTGTAAAATATCTTCCCATCCTGAATCGCCTTGTAGGGGAAACTCCGAAGTGGACTTTTCGGACGGGAGATCATCGTCAGAGTACCATGTTTTGGACCCGCTGTAATTCGGATTTCCGATAATTTGTCCGCAAAGTAGTTTTGAGCCGCGTGCAGGTGGGTGATGTTCAACGGGATCGAGTGTCCTATATTAAAACACAGAACATACAATACACATGTAAAAGGTATAAGAAAATCCATATAAATAGCACACCAAATTTATATACGTAGTACAAATCTCCAGCCTACAATCTCCAGTCTACAACCTTTGGTTGTTTCAAGTAAGAGTAAAAGTAGATGGAATGAAATACCCCAGTTTAAGTACACACTCGTGTTTCTCTCACTCTCCTCTTAATGGCGCTAATGGACTTTTCTCTCAATAAATGGCTCAGGTTTTTTGGCCCATCTCAAATTGCTACGAATTCTAACCTGACCAGAAAATTAAATGCTCATTTACACCACACTTTCTCCATGCTTTCTCCACTTTCTCCATGTTTTCTCTACTTTCTCCATGCTTTCTCCACTTTCTCCACTTTCTCCATACTTTGTCCACTTTCACCATACTTTCAAATTCGTACCCGTATTACAAGTTATCCTGTAAATTGCACCAAATACTTCTACCAGCCACTACTTTTCGACTCTACATTCTACATAAAAAGTCTACTACAGTATTTAAACACATTTTCAAAGTCCTCACTTGCTCTCCTAATTAATTGCGGAGCAACTCCTACCTTTTCTTCCTCTTCTTCTTTTTCTTCTCATCCAAACAGTTGAAAAAGAATAAAACGTACGAGGAAGAGGACCCAGAGAAAGATTCGTATTCGTATTCGTCGTATACTTTACACTCCCTGTACAATTTACAACCGTAATACGAATACGGATACGACGATCTAGAATGTAGAATGTAGAATGTTCAACTTATTTTATTTCATGCAAAAGAACATGATCCTGATCATCAAAAGAAAGGGAGAAGAAAGAAGAGGAAAAATAAAAAAGCTATTTGTACGCCGCCTGAATTTTTATGGATGGATATCTCTTTGACTTTCTCCTCTCTCCTTTCTGATGCACTTTGAACCTCACACACACTATCCACGATCTACTATCTACTGTCTAAGATCCACACCATGGCAATGATATGTACTATGAGAAGAGCAAAGGAGAGGACAGACAGACCGGGATAGGCTGGGACGCATTTAAAAGAAACAGTTTCTATACACTCACATCTAATATAATGTAATATAATATAATAATTTCCAAAGGAAGAAAGGAAAGAAAGAAGAAAAAGAAGAAAGAAAAGAAGTAGAGAATGGACGTAAAAAAAGTTTCATCCTCTCCTCTTTTTCTTTCTTTTGAAAAAAGAGGAAGAGAGAGGAAAATCTGGACAGTTTCATGTCTACCAAGTTCAATTCAAAGGCAAAGCCAAAAGTTTCATTGTAACTCTTACCAGATACACAAAAGATATACCAGGTCATATATGGATACACACTAAAATATAGACAGACAAAAGAGACAAGTTTTACTCATAATACCAAAAATGGGAGGAAAGTGACTTTCTTTCTTTCTTTCTGTTTTTGCTTGTTGTGTATGTATGTTTTCTGAGGATTGCTGAGGAAAGAAATCACCTTTATGAGGAAAGTGGCTCGCGAGTCTGGAGTCTTTCAATCCAATTACTATTATTATATTTCTTTTTATTACGTCCTATTAACAGTAAGGGAGAAAGTGTCATTAAATTGTAGTAACAATCATCATCATCATCATCATTAGTATCATTATTATGAGATAAATTGTTATTGTTCTGATTATTCTGATGAAGACAGGTTGATATTGGTGTTGCTATTGATGTGGAGTCTATTTTATTATAGGTTTTAATAAAGGGAAAAATTTGGTGTTTGGGGTCTGGATTCCGGAGTTCATTTACTCCTCAATTTTTTACTATCAAATATCGAATCATCCTCAGTTTTTTCTTGAAGATTCCTCCTCCTTTGTCCTTTCGGCTAACAAATAAACAAGTAAACACACAAACTACCGAATACAGTAGGCAAAAGTGTGTTTATAGTTTGTATAAAGATACTCTTTTACTTCTTTGTAGTAACAACAGAAGACAGAGATGGAAATATAAATCTCAAACACATGAGCAACAACAACCAACAACAATAACATGAGAAACCCAAGTACAAAAAGTGTATTTTCCGAAACACATATACGTTATACATTGTACAATGTACAATTGTCTAGTCTGTTCTCTTTCTCATCCTCCTTCTTTCTGTATACTGTACACAGAATAGAAGAAGAAAGAAAGAATGAAGAAATGAAGAAAGGGAAAAACAACTTTGTAAAGCCTTCCAAGAAGAAGAAACTGAGGAGAATGAATTTTGTCTCTTACAAATGGTGGTGTATTGTACAAAATACATAACTTGTGGAAGAGGCCAGCAAAAGTCAAAGTCAAAGCCACAGTCAAAGTCAAAGTCAAAACCAAATGTAAAAGTAAAAGTAAAACTAGAATCGGAATCATAGAAAAAATAAAGAATCCTTTTGTTACAAAATAAGAAATGATATAAAATATCTCATGTTTTCTCTTAATACAACGTTAGACCCATAATTATGTCCTTAGTTTTCTCTTCCTGTCACAATCAAAAGAATAGAGGATGGAGAATGGAGAAAAAGAAGAGTAAAGTATTAGCCTTTAAAAAACAAGGAAGAATCAACTTTCTCTTGAACATTTACGTTATATACTTTATACTTTATACATGCACAGATTCTCGTGTAAAAAACTACAGACTGCCAGAGAGAATGAGAGAATGAGAGAAAAGAATTTGCTCCTAGTTTCTTCAACTCCATTTACATTGCCTAGCCTGGCCCAGCTTCGCCTCGTCTTAACTAAACTTGACTTGACTAGAATTTGGCTCTGGAAATAATACGGGAGTTTGCACACTTTTTTTGTATGTATATTATTTTATTTCCCATCTTTTTCTTGGTTTGATTCGTTAGGGGATTTTTTTATCAGGTTCAGATTCCAGATTCTAGATTCTAGATTCCAGATGAAGGATTGTTCAGGATTGTTTACCTTCGTTGACGAAGAGAGGGACGGATGCCAAGAGAAGTGTCGTGGGGACAACAATAAAGTCCAGTCGTAAGTCTTGCAGAGTTTGCACACCATTCGTCACGTCAAACTCCATCGAGTCGTGCGTCTTGTTCGGCTCACTTTGGATGTAGCGGAGACGACCTGAATTTATCACCGTTTGATCCCACATCGTCACGTAGTCATCAGACATTGGATCCTCCATCTTCCCATCTGAAAACAATACATCACACACAAAAAGAAATCATGATCAGGCTTAGTTTCAAACGGACAACTTTTACATTAACAGTTCAGAGTTTGGAGTTTGGAGCTAAGACAAATAATCAATGACTTGAAAGCAAAAACCCTCAAAAAATACTTTAGATACTACAACTTTGAGTTTAAATTTTATAGAAGCACTGACTTCAACTACGGAATTTAAACATTTGCCTCTTTTTGTAAAACTATGTAAAAAAAGGTAAAATTTAATGTTGTAAAGTAGATTCAAAAATCTCATCTTTTCTTCCTCTGTCTTCTGCCAAAAACAAATCTAATCTTGTGTACTTTACTTTAGAATTTACTTTTAGAACAGGGAAGAAATTTATGAGACATGAAGAATGAAGATTTCTTCCCAGTGTGTTTTATAGATTAACGATTAGCATAGCAGCCTTCCTAAAAATTGTGGCTTCTTTCCTCTTTAAAGAATTGATAGGATTTTCACAAGTATATAAAAGCTACATTTTGCTTCTTGTACACTCTACACTTTTTAAAAAGGTATCGAAATCTTTTGCCAAAATCATGGATGAAGTTGAAAATCTAGTTTTAGTCTACTTGTACAATGTAAAAATATAAAAATAAATCGGACATGAAAAAGATAAACAAAAAACCATCAAAGTCCCATCAAAATAGCTGATGAAGACTTTGAAATCTAAGATTTTAAAACATTTGCTTCCTTTTCACAAAAAGCTTGTGGAAAAGGTAGAAATAAAGATAAAGATGGTTTACCGTGATTTGGATGAGGATCAACGGCCAAATAGCCATGACGAGGAGGCCGACTGAGTGTGTAGACAATGTCATTTGGTGGAATGTGTGGATTGAGGATGTGCAGGGATGCTTGTGTGATCACCGCGGATGAGTTTTCATTCACCAAAACACTCCCATTTGCTCCAACCTGGAAGAAATAAAATTAAAGGGTACAATATTAAACATCAAGAAGAAAAAGAAGAAAAGGAAGAAGAAATAGAAGAAAAAGTGAGAATACTATCAAAAAATCCGGTACTCCAAAAGCCTCTTGTACAAAATTGTGATTATTCTTTTAAGATTTATCTCTGGTTCAACAATTGACTTTTATGGGGATGTAAAGTATTATTTAAAGTCCTCCCATTAGTTCCAACTTATTCGACACTAGACACTCGACACTATAAACTGGAAACTCGACTTTAGACTTTGTAAACTTAACACACACATGACAAAGTCCAGACCGCATAATATAGTAAATACAATGTGTATACATGTAAAAGTAAATGAGAGGACAGAACATTTATCTACCACTAAAAGTCCCAGTATTTACTTGTTCATTTATTTATTTATTTATTTACTTGCTACTTATTCATGTATTTCTTTGTCTAGTAGTGAAACAGAGATAGAAACAGAGACAGAAATAAAGACAGAGACAGAGACAGGAGCAGTAGCAAATGAGAATTAAAAGCCGGAGACTTTACACGTGTCCTCTTTCCATTTCACATCTTTTACAGTGAACAGTGTACAGTGTAAAGAGAACATTGAACATCTCCGCTCCTTTAGTTAACATGATAAATGCTCTCCCATTTGATATTTATATAAAGCAAAAGATTAAGATCCTCTTATTCTTACTTCCATACTGTCTCACTCTGTCATGCCGTGGCATGGCATGGAATGGAATGAAATGGTATCGTGTAATATGTAATATGGACTTGGACTTGGGCTTGGATTGGGGACGAGCCCTATGAGCCCAACAGGAACCAGCAGAATCAAAAGACGGAGAAGACGGAGAAGAATCTCTTCCACTGCTCAGTTATGCTCAGCACCATTAACAAGGACTTTACACTGAGAAGAAGAAAACGAAAACGAGAGAGAGAGAGAGAAAGTCACAGAACGTGAGCAAAATAAATTAAATGAAGTCTCTTCCTTTCTCCTCTCTCCATTTTCCATAGGTATATCTATCTAAAAATATACATATGAGACTGAGCTCACTCCAAATTCCATATGAACAACTTTTCACGAGTATCCCTAATAAAGAAAGAGGAGAAAGAGGAGAAAGTCGGGCTCAGACTCGGAGCTGGAGTGAACTTTCTCCCATTTCTTTCCTTCATAATGAAACAACTATCTTTTCCTTTTTACCATTTCTCTCATTCTCACAAATAAATGCTGTGTGTACTCTGTACTCTGTATACTGTATACTGTAGTTCGTAGTGCGGATGTGGATGCACACAGCATCAAAAAGGAGCAAAAGTCGGAGGAGGAGGCGGGCGGAACAGAACAAGAAGAAGAAAAGAAGAAGAAGAAGAAAGTCTTTCGAAACCAGTTTACTTTGATTCCAATTCTTTCGTCTTTCGTTCTTTCGTTCTTTCCCTTTACTTTTCCCTTTCCATTCCGTTCGTTCCGCTGAACGAGTAACGAGTAACTAGTAAATAATAATAATGATAATAGTATCCAAAGTTTACAAGTAGCTTTCAGAATCTAGATTCAAGATCCTAGAGACTCTAGCACTTTTACCATTATTATTATTATTACTAGTACTAGTTTTATCGTAACTCGGAAGTATAAGTACATTAGTACATTTCGGTACATTAACACACTAATGCAAACGGCAAACGGGAAAGGATAGCAATAGCAAAGAATGTAGAATAGAATAGCGGCCTTGTGTTTATTTACTCAGTTTTCTTGGTGTTCAAATTAGCCGGGAAAATGGGGAAAGTGGTGGACTGAATTGGACTGGATTGCTCCTGGACATTTTCCTCTGTATTCTGTATGCTTGAAGAGTATCCAAGTCCATTTAGAATGGGAACTTGAGGAACCGTGT
>JABASP010001899.1:0-24340 GCA_019776565.1 Sminthurinus signatus | reverse complement strand
AACGAAGTGTTGCGCAGCATAATGTTGTAGAATGTGCCATAGCAATGCGCAGCTCATTCTTTAACATTATGTGGCGCCAACACTTCGTTAGGGGGGTTTTTACTTTTCACAATACATATACAATATACATATGTATGTGTACTGTAAATACCATGTCGTACTTTTGTGCTCATGTAATAATGTATAGAGAGGTGGAAGTAGTAGAAAAAGGAGAAGGAGAAGAAAAATCAGAGAGAGGGAAAAAAGAAGTTAGGAACAAACGAAACCAAACTATTTGTCCAAAGCTATTCTTCTGTCGCAGCGAGGGTAGAAGAAGTTCCTATCTCTCGTAACACCTGTACTTGAATTGTCTAAACCATGACTTTTTGACAGACCTGTAAACAAACAAAATATAAGCCATGTCCATTGTGTTGGATGTTGTATGTATTATGACGCTGATTTGAGATGTGAATGGATGTGAAATAGTAGATGAAGATGAATGGCTAGATAGATTTTGATGGTTTTGGCTCTTTCTCTTCCTCTTCCCTGCTTCCTTCACAGTACCTTCCAATAAATCCATGTTGTTTACATGTATATATACATATACACATACACATATACACATAATATTCCATCTTGTACCTTCTTTCTACCCCCAAAAAGTCATCATATTCCTTGATGTGTGTGCACTGTGCACGTTCATGTTCATGTCTATTGTACAGAGTACAGAGTACAGAATACAGAAATATTAGTATTGTGTATGGTTATATGTCTGTATGTATTCATACATAGTAACAGTTCTTACATTATTGTACAACAACTCTGTTGCATACATGCACACATGTAGGGTCATTGTTATCCATGTCATTTGCACTCATGGGTCTTCTCTTCCGTCCTTCCCCATGACTGGCTTCTATTCTCTCTCTTCTACCCCCTCTCACTTCTCTTGGTTGATCGTTGATCGTTGATCCAAATGACGAGATATGAGACAGGTCAAAATCATCTCTGTACCTTTCCTAGTTTGTATGCTCTTTTTTCTCTTTTTTCTTTTTTGCTGACCTGGTCCAAGTTCATAGTTTCATCATTACGTTTCCACCCACACAAAACACTCAGCTAACCTATATTTACAACACTTATGGAACAGGATAAATATACACATTGTACACACATACTCTTACTCTTACATCATCTTAGAAAAGGTTTTTGAATGTAAAATAATAACTTTTTTTCTGTTTTTATACTTGAACAAAATGTTCCAGAACCTGTATTTCTTCAAAGAAATTCAAGTTATTACAACACAAATTCAAATATGTAATGAGCTTTTGTAGGTATTTTCAATGTTTAAACTTTTCGGTCCTCCGAATTAATTTTAATTACACTGTGATGATGAGCTGATTCCTCAAAGTGCCGGATCAAAGAATTTATCTAATAGTTGATATTGATGGACGTGTGGATCATGAAAATCCATAAAGTATAACATAGTTTTGATTTTTGATGCTTTTATCTTTTTCTTGAGTCACAGTTGAATGAAAATGTTATTTATAAATCTCCCATCTCCTCCTGTAAAGCTACATGGTGGAAACTCCTGAAAAATTTAGATTGGTACTCAGAGCTCTAAAAGAAGAAGAAGGTAGAAGTCAATAGTTGTATATTGTATAGATGTGTGTTTTGTTAATATGTTCTTGTATACCGCATACAGATACTTGTACTAGTATAAATGTTCAGTTTATATAATTGTAATTTGGTATATTGCATATATACTCATTTTGTACACTGCCCATGTATATGGATATTCGTATACGTGGTTTAAATTATGAACGGCTAATGTGGAAAAGTGACAGGGGTTGTACCTGCTGCCGCTGAAAAGTATTCTATGTAAAAATTATGAATGTGTACGATGTACGTTGTACGTGGACTCGCCTTTATACTTATGTAGATACGATATAGTATGATTTGTGCGTAGTAAAAGTTATATGTATATGTCTGGATTCTAGATATTTTGTTAGAGTACATATGTATACACAAGACTTGAGACTTGAGACTTTCTGTTTGTATGAGTGTGAGTATATCTATGTACAACACTGAGTTCCTGAGTCTACAACAAAAGGAGCTTACCAAGTTTATGAATGAATACGAAATACAATTGTGAATTCATGAATGAAAATGAATGAGCCGAGTAGCTGTGCATGGATAGATGTGTATGATGATAGTGTACCTATGCATGTGTGTGTGTGTGTGTTGTGTATTTGTACAGAAGAACTTCCATTCATATAGTACAATAATTTGTATTCTAAAGATTTGCTCGTTCATCTTTTATGTACAATGAACATATAACATAGAACATATACACTGTAGTTAGTAGTTGGATAGATTGCACACATGCATGTAATACTTTTCATACCTTTACTTACTTACTTACTTATTTATGCGTACTTTTTACATTTTACATTGTACATTGTCTGTGAATGGGAATGGAAATTGTGGAACATTTTAGGTGTATTTTGAAACTTGATTTCATTGTCAAACTCCATGTTGTATATTATTCACTTTATTCTTATTCACTTTTCAGACAAGTTACAATAGTGTCTTAACCCGTATACCGTATAGCGTGTATAATAATGTCAGATTGATAAAAGTTAGCATTCAGCTTAATATAGAAAATGCTTCGTTTATAGATATATCTAAAGATGAAAATATATCCATGTATATCCAACAAAAATTCTGTATTTGAATTTTCACTCAAAATCTTTTCATTCATTCCTTCATTCATTCAATCTAGTCTCTAGTCAATCTTCTAAGGCATGTTGTATGATGAGCACAAGATACCATGGTCACATAGTGTACAATCAATAATAGTGAACAGTGTAGCCGACTGGAAACTTCGTTTAAACTATTATTATTATTAACTAAAAAATAAAAAATAATGAATGAAAATGCTCAAATTAACATATTCGATTAATGAAATTGAAGAGGAAAGATTTTAAATAAAGTACAACAAACAACAGTAGGTTGTTTCTATAGATCTGGAACCTGGACTATGGACTCCCTGTTCGTTTTTGTTATTCATTGTTAATTATAACTTTTCTGAATTTCTTCCACAGTTCTCAATTTACTCTACTCAATATTTAAATTCTGGGTTTATACTTTTTATTGATTACTATTGTACTTTACACTGTGTACGTCTCTGATTCAAGGTGCGTATGAATATATAAGGTGGACTGTGGACTTTATTCAACTTTGTTCAACAGACAAATGTGACCACATACATGAAGTTGGCGTGGATGTAGCCATGTACATATCAAAAATGTATAGCAATGCATTATAGGTAAAATGCTGATCATGTGTGAGTGGGTTCGGGTACCACGTTGGTAACTAGCTCCTGGCGTCATAGATCAAGTAAATATACTTGGATTACATCTACTTGTTGCCACTAGTGACTAGTGACTAGGTTGTTGCATGAAAACTGTGTGTGTGTAGAGTGTAGACTAAAATAGAGGGAGAAAGGGAGAGAAAATTGTACAGAGTCACAGAAGGAGAGAGAGAGAGAGAGAGAGAGAGAGAGTCCAATACTGAATCAGTACAGATACATACATAATGCATACATGTACACTTGTACAATGTACAATGTACATGCAGACATGCACGTATGTGTGAGATGATCTTCCCCTTTGAAAGATCTTCTTCCTTTTCTTCTTCTAGGTTGGCTTACTGGTTTATCTTGCTTGTTCAGAAACATTGACTACTACTACTACTTGGTCTTCTTCTACTACTACGAAAACAACAAGGATGACGATGACTACTACTACCACTACTACCTTTTTATTTCTCTGTCGTAACACAGTAGCTGGTTAATTTTTTTATGCGAGGTAACCAGAGATTCATAATAGCTGCTTCAAAGATAAGTTTAATCTTCGCCTCAACTCACGTCAAATTTACTCATACCCACCTGTTGCCTGCCGTTCGCTCGCTTGCTCCCTGCCTTTCTTTCTCCCTTTTTATCCTATGTCTCAAACTCCAGAGGCCGACTTACTTCCATGTATAAAGATAGGGTACAATAATATACACAATACACATGTATGCAGTAAATATTAAAGTACAGGTATATATTCTATGTCTTGTATCTTGTGTATCTGTATACTGTATATAAAAGTGTAGCTATTAAAGATGCTCTCTCTTTCTCTTGATTTTTTTTTCGATCCTTCTTCGTACTTCTTCCAAGTTGTGTTCTTTATCTTTCCCCTCTCTCTCTATCTCTCACTCTTTTTCTCTGTCTTTCAAACATTCAACATTCATGTGTGCTTGGTTCATCTCCTTATCTATCGAATTGAACGTTGGATTCTCTCAACTACGTGATTTTATTCCGTTCAAAATAATATTCTTAGTTTGTTTTTTCAGCTCCGTGTATATCATATGTACATTATACATACTCTATACTCTGTGTAGTGTATTGTTTATCACATATCGTGTATGTGAATGTAATATATTTAATGCTCTATGTGTATGCTTCATTTGTTGATGCTGTGATGGAATTATGTTCATTGTATTTACTTCACACTTTGGTTTATTTTATGCTACTGTACTTACTACGTTTTTTTTATTACTGTTCCTTGTTCCTACTATTTGAATTTGTATATTTAAAAAATTGAACCTGTCCAAGTTATTATTATTATTATTCATTTGATTCACTCTTCCTAGTCCTTTTATCTGTATTGTATAAGTATGGCAGTTATAATCCATGTATATATACATCTATGATTGAAACAAAAATAAGGTGATCACATACACATATGCATACATGCATGCATATGTAAGATAAGATATATTATGTGGTGGAGTTTTGAGATTCGTTATTCGCTCATATCCCAACTAATTCGACTCACGTTATTAATACTACGATGATACACAGTCGGATTTGACCGGGTAGTACTCAACAACTGGTCCAGAACTATCACTATATTGTATATTGTGTATATATTTTATGTACAAAAATTAGAAACCACAAATGTATGTATGTACAACATAATATATTGCGTGTATGTATGTATCTGTGTAAGAAAAATTGTGTCAGCTGCTAAGTCTCTGTTCTATCTTTTTCCTTCTTCGTACCATATATATGTATATGTGTAGATAGTAGATATGTATACTGTATACATACGTCCATGCGTTTATTTTATATCCATATTCTTTCTTTCTTCTTATTCTTCTTCTTCCAGAGAAATACAGAGCTTACTTGTATTTCTTAGAGGAGTACTCCTCGTTCCTCGTACTTGATATACTATACTTACTGTACATTCGACATTCAGTAATTGAACCATCCTCATTGGCACACAGCTGTGCTCTATCTCGTCTTTCCATATAGATATACAATATGTATACATAGATAGATAGATATACGGTGTACTGTGCATGGTGTATGGTGTTCGTAAACATGTGTGTACTTTTAGTTGAACTCTGCTTCAACTTCTTGTTATAGGGTTGGACTTGAAAATCTTTAACATTTCCATGGTCTTCTCGTTTTCTAATAACGTCTTGCAGTCGTCTTGGAGTCTAGTCAGTCCGTGAGAACTAAATAGCAGGTGCGAAAACGAAAAAACCCTCTGTTTAGACAGACAGACAGAGAGAGATAGAGAGAGAGAGAGAGAGAGAGAAATGGAGAGAGAGAAAGGAAAAAAGAAAGATAGAAAAAGTACAGCTTTTGCTTTTCCTCATATTCCTCATATTCCAGGTGATATGGAACTACAGTGAAACATGTGTATACCCTGTAGTCTCAATCCCTGTTATCATGATGATAATTTTATCTACACTTCCATTAAAATACAGTTTATATTCAATCTCACCATTTATTATTATAGCTTGTAGTGTTGCAGAGAAAGAAACAACGTGTTTCAAGTTCATGTTTCCTAAATCAAAAAGACATAATATATTGTACTATATACTAATGCATTAGTTGCAATGTGTATACTTGTATTATTAATAATAATAATAATTATTATTGTTATTAATTCCACATGATTCTCTTTTTGTCCGTTTCTTTTGCAAAAATCTGTTTAAATATAAATCCAACAGTCAAACGAAATTTAGAAATTTCTTTCTATATAATATTGAATTGATATTAGATTGATAAAGAATTAAGAAGGATTATTTGATATTTATTTTGTACGTCAAACATATTGAAGACTGGAGTTGAATGTTGAAATATGATTGTTCATAATTTTAGATGTGTTCAAATTAGAGTGGGGACATGATGATAAATGTAAACATAAATATTTTTTGACCGTGTCTTATGTATATATGTATGTATGTTTGTGTATGTGAAGGGTTTGAGGGTTAGTTTTCAATGTGACGTGTGTACAGTGTACAATGTACAATATATATAGTGTAGAGTAATGGAACATGTAGTAAAAGTATACCTAGGAAAAGAGGGAGAGTGAGAGAGTGAGGATGGAAACAAATCTAAATCCAAATTTATTTTGTGGCTACTGTTATACTCCTTCCTTCATTTTCTTTTTGTATACACCTGATCAGATAAGAGAATCTCAAGACTAAAAAGATGTTTGAAGGCGTAATATAAGATGTGTGATTACATAATACGAATCAGAGGAAAATGGAGAAGAGCTGAACCAGAAGAACACGAAACGAGTCAAGTCCTAGGAGTACATGCAGTTATATACATATTTCGTATTTTTCAATCTTCTATGTTGTCTTAGAGGATACTGTACTTTTATGCGTGTTGTATCCATGTACAATGTAGGTAGAAAAGTATATATATTATATATATATAAGTAGAGAGATGTAGTATGTATATGCGTATATTATACTTAGGACAGGACAAGGAACCAAGAAAACTTGTAACTCATAAATTCAGTCTTTTTTACCAAAACCAAATCTCTTATATTCAGTCAGTCAGAGAGACAGAGAGAGAAAGAGAGAGAGAGAGAGAATGAAAGTGTATGTGTGTGTATACATGTGGAAGGTTGACTGGAAATTAAAGTGGAAATGTGTTGTTTCTTTGGCCCGCGTTAAAAGTAATGCTATGTTCAACTTGATCATTCTCTTGTGTTTTGTGGTTATCGTCTGTCTTCTAGAACCAGCAGTAAAATCAGAGTGGACGAAGTGGGCTCTCTTGATTTATACCTCGGTTGTCTATGAACGAAAAACACTGACTAAGATTCTGAACTGAACTGGCTCTTGAATCTCCAAGAGTCATTTCAGTTCAAAAAAGAGAGTCTCAGAAGGAACAAATGAAAGAATGAACCAACGAACCAACGAAAGAAAGAAAGAAAAAAAGAAAAAAAGAGAAAGAGTCTATAGTATAAAGTATAAGTCAGTAAGTAAGTAAAACTAATGAAAGCAACTTAAGGTTGTATAGGCACAGTAATTTGCCATTGATTAATGACCTTTTTTACGTAAAATTTTATGTTTTCCAACGTTAACTGAAATCTGTAGGTCCAAAAAAAAATTCCAATGTACGATATATTATACAGGCATACATACGTTGTTTATATAGAATATACTATATACATAACATTTATACTATGCATTATGCATTTACATCCACATCTACATCTAGAAATATCTATCCTTGTATCTTGTATACACTATACACACGTAGGACATTTTCACGTGTACTTGAATCTTGAATGTACGTAAATGTTATATCTTATATCTAATATATTTATAACATGTTTGTACACTGTACAATTGCTGCTGTGTAGAATATAGAATTATATTTAATGTTGTTTTTTTTTCATCTTATCTTTGATGCTTATATATATTATTATATGTTCTACTACTTTTCTGCATAAATAATATAACTAATCTCTCAAGATTATTCTTCTCCCAGTTACATAAGATGAATTGGGAATTGAAAATTGAGATACCACTATGTATTTGTCTAGTGTCTAGTGTCTAGTGCATAGTATCAAGATGGTGGATGATAGAGAAGAAGAAAAAAACAAGAAGACAAAGAAATTAAAAAAAGGATTTAAACCTTGATAATAATTTCTGTCACTGACAAAAACAGCTACAATACAGATATAATGTATAGTCAGAAAGATTTGTATTTCTGTATGAGTATCTGTATATGAAGTAGCCACAATTTTTTTCTCTACTTTTTTCAGACGAAAAAGTAGTTTGAGTTTGAGTGTTGGTTAGGCGTGTAGTTGAAAATTATACATAAATACATACGATATAATATATAATAGATACAATATATTGTATAATGTATAATGTACAAGCACACTTGTACACTTTTACCATATTTTTGTACAGAAGATACATACCCAGTTTTTCTTTTTTTGGGTAAGGTATATTTTTGGTAGATGTAAGATGTATAATGTATACGGATACCGTATTCGTTTTATTTAGTATGAACTTCTAAGGATCAGGATCCCGTGAGTATTCTTTATTATTATTGTTATTATTCTTGCTCACCTTTATTTACTTTTCAAAGAGTCTGGGTCTAAAAGTTCGTACTACAAACTACAGGTATAAAGTATAATGTATAATGTAATGTGTGTAATGTATATTGTGCTCGTCCGTAAATGTATAATGTATGTTATCTGTACAAAATAGTTATAAGTTATAAATAACGTGCAAGAGACTATCGGTATATTTATTTAATGTTGCTTTATCGTACATCGTACATATATCTATCTATACATGTACAATGTACATTGTACATTGTGTGTACATGGAGTAGTATTGAAAGGTCTGATAATAACTACTGTTGCTGATGCTGGAGCACCCATTCCATCCAAGACGATGAATGTATACTTTTAGGAAAAGGCTCAAGATACATGTATGTATTTATGTATATTTGAATGTGTAGGAGATTTGAGACTTTGAGAGTAGTAGATCTAGACTTGTACATTTTGTATTTTGTATATTACATGTTCTCTAAACTGTAAAGAAGGAAGTGTACTAATATCGTCCCCAATTAAATCATCCTGTACGCGTAAATTGTACTTTTTTTTGAGTCAACCCAAAACTTTTTCGGGGTGTATAGTATATAACATATAGCATATAACATAAAATACTTATCCAGGAAGACTTGTGACTATTTGGTAAAAACAAAGGTATAAAAAATAAATTTCTAAATACACAATATACAATAGTCGTATGTACATTGCACACGTAGAAAAAAAACGGATACATTTTGCTGGGAGTGACCACTCAAGATTCAAAATCCAAGATCCAAGCGAGTACTTTCCTATGTTTTTTTCCCTCTCTCGTTATCTTCTTTTTAAGCCTTTTCCAAGATGTAAGACACATGTGTATTGTGTATTAACAAAGATGTGTAATGTGTATATATATGAGGGGGAAAAGTTTGCCTCATTTAGTAACTGCTACTTGAATTGACTTGGCTTGACTTGACTTGACTTTCTTCACATTTGTAACTTGTATACATATCCATTATGTATCCACTGTATAATTTATACATAGAAGTGTCTCTTTTTTTTATCTCGTACCCAATTTCAAATTTATGGTTCTGTTCTCCCCATATCCCAGCTTCTGTTTTCCTTCTCGTCCTTTTTACTAAAATATGTGTGTACACATCATCATCATTGATATCAGCTATATTATCATATGTTGTAGTCTGTGTTTTTTTTCGGTTAATAATATAATTCATAACATGTTTTTTTAGGCATGTAATGAGTTTATCATTTACAAATTTTCCAAGGCTTTACATTTCTCTTTTGTACAAATAGGGATTGATTTTTGAATCAAAAACAACCAAATGGTTATTGTTTATTATTATCGAATATAATACGTCAATCCTTTTTTAATAACATCAAGTGTGCTTGTTTGTGTACACATTTGTTTATTTACTATGTAGGAAGTTGATGGTTGATGATGATGACAAAGGCTCAAGGATACCGATTATCTATTATATCCTCATTGTCGTTTTTTCTTCTATCTTTAGTTATAGTAGTTTGTTAACTACTAACTACTAACTACATCAAGAGCGTGGGATGTGCCTTTGCCTATTTGCCTATACTTTGTACAATGTATTTTGTATTTGTATGATATGTAAATGGATAATACTTGTCGTTTAGTATTTAGTATGTATTAGATGTATCAGACAGAACCGTATTTTAAAAATAGAGAATCGGAAGAGCTCACTTACTGAGAAGATGATTCAAGTCATTTGTAAACATGGCATCTATCTACCTACTATTATTATAGATAACTTTACAATTATGTTGACCCTTGAAACCTGTACGTATGCATGAATTATGAATGTATATATGCATGGATCTACATAATATAAGTACATAGTACATGGGCATGTTTGTATAGAGATGGTTGATGATGGCCCACTAAAGAGTGAAATGAGATAAACAACAATAATAATTGAAAGAAGTCATTTAAATTACAAAGTATGAAATCATATGAGGCAATTACTTTCAGGTGTGGCAGTTTCATAGCATTGATTCTAGTTACATTTCGTTCTTGTTGATGTTCATGTTGATGCTCATGTTGATGTGGATGTGGATGTTGATGTTGCAGGTGCACACAGAAACTTATTATACATATGTTTATGGTGAAAATCTTTTTTCTTTTTTTTTTCTTAATGCAATATTAATTGCTTTCGTGGAAATTCAATGAGTTTCTTGTGGGTTTTCCTCGTTGAAAACTCACTGGAATACTATGATTTTTCCAAACCTCTTGTCCTCATGTGTAGTATCACAGGTGTATCAGACAGACTGGAGCTGTTTATTGTATTATTATTATTCATTCTTTGTGGTACAATGTACAGTGTACAATGATACGTAGTAGAATAAAATACACGCATGTATATTGTACACTGTACATGGTTATGCATTATGTATATTACATTTATTTATTTATTTATTTAAACCATGTTGAGTAGGGATTGTTCAGGTTTCCCTTGAAAAACCTAAACAGACATCCAGTCGTCAGTCAAAGTTCACATTTCATGTACTTATTATAAAATTTGTGTGTGTGTGTAAAAATATTTTTAAAAATCCACCCACTAGACACTAGACTTTTGAGAAAGAAGGGTTTATGTCATTGAGTTTTGATGTGGTGTGCTTACTATTTACTATATTTACTATATATTATTATTATTATGTATTATGTAGTAAAAGAAAAAGAGAGGGAGAGGTTATGTAGATTTATGGGCGTTTGTATGCGTGTGTGTGTAAAAATATGACAGGTTCGTGGCATGCTAAACATTATAGATTATAGCCGTCCCTTGACACTAACAGCGAACAACTTGTCATTAGAAAAGGATAAGTCATGTTTGCAGGTGTGAGGATTAATTACAAGTTTATTATTTATTTATTATTTTACATAGTTTTTTTAAGGGTATGGAGTATGGAGTATGGAGACGACATTAAATATTGTTTCATTTTTGGAAGAAAAAATACATAATATATCTACACTATCTACTATCTACCCCCATGTTCTTTCCACCTTTACATAAATGCATAATGATATCTTTTTAGATTCTCCTTATTTTTTTCCTAGCCGTGCATAATAAATTGTGGAAGACGAGGTGTAGAGTGTAGAGGAGTAAGAATAAATATAAAACTTTTCAAAATGCACAACATTCATTAAAGTAGTTTGTGTTGTGTACTTTTGTATGCTTTTGATATTCATTTAAAGGTCAATTGTTTTTAAGGACTAAAAACAAGTTTCTTCTCTTAAAGCAATGACTAAAACAATAATGTGACAGAGAGAGAAAGAAAACTTTATTGTCACTTTTAAATGTATTGTGTACATTATATTATTATAAATTATAATAATTTATTTTTTGTGTATTTTTCAATTATAGGAAGGCTGTATGCAGTACTAGGAAAGAGAGGAGGACGGATTTTGCATGGAGACTTACAGGAAGGCTCTACCATGTTTGAAGTTACAGCGTCACTACCTGTAGTTGAGAGTTTTGATTTTGCTAATGAAGTTCGAAGACAAACATCAGGACTTGCATTACCTCAACTAGTGTTTAGTGATTGGGAGGTAAGTATTTATTTTTAAATTATATTGAAATTTCCATAAATGTAAAATGGGGGACAAAAGCTGGAAATTTTACACCTGCAATTCCGAAACGGTGTTTTATACAATATTCAATATGAGATTAATTACAATACCTTTGCAGCATTTATCTTGTTCGTTCATAACTCCTTAATCAGTTTTCCTTCCGAAACTCATTGAATCGGAGATTATATTGGCTATATTTGCAAAACCTTTAACAGTTTACAAGAACTGTTACAGGTTCATCAAGGGAAACTTTTTATGACTTTTATGTTAGAAAGTTGAACAATTTAAAGTTAAAACTTTAACTAATACAATATACAATGGACTCGCTTTTAAAGGATTTCACCTAGAGAATCACAGTGAACTATTCATTATGCATCATACATCATAATAAGAATAAAAAGAATGAATAATAAGAAAAGGTGAAATAGTTGAGAGTATGGTCAATGGTTGATGGTATGTAGAGATGGGATGAAAAGAGAAGAGAGACAGAGGACAGAGGTTGAGAAAAGTAGCCGTGGCAACAAGAAACTAGAACATGTTTTCAGAGAAGAGTAGATCGGCGTCTGAATGTCTGAAATAATGTTAAAGAACCTCTCAGAATGATCAATTTCAAAGTCAATCTATGCCTTTTGTACAAGAACTGTAAATATCTAAATGAAATGATTTGAGATTCGAGATTCGAGATTTGAACAATCTCAGATTTGGGCTAGTGCCCGGCCATTGTTCTTTATTGTTCACCATTTTGCCTTGTATTGGGGGCTAAAATCAGAAGAATCAGAATATTAATTGCAATTCTTACACCATTCCATTCTTTTACTCTTTGGCTTTTGTTATGTGTGTAATGTGATATATATATTTCCTTGAATCTTTTTTATCATGATCAAGGATATTACTATTCTACATGTTTTTGTCAGTTTAAATCATCCCAACTTATCCACTCATGTATTATTACTATTATTATTATATCATGTTGTCTACTACTTTAAAATTGGTTTTTTAAAAAAAAATCTAAATGTGGTTAGTTAGTTTTTTGCATCACTTATAATAATATTAATATTAATAATAAAAAGTCTTAAAAGGTATTTGTACGATGGAAAACACAAAATAGGTTGGATTGCTCGTACAGGTTAAATTGAATACATCTATATAATATTATACAGAAAGTTGATTGAAATTTTACATGATGTATCTTGAAGTAAGTAGTTGTTTTTTTTTGAATAGTCGGGAGTTTCCCGACTGTCGCCAATTGACTAGAGTTTCGTCTGAGTATGTCTGTGCTCGAGAACTTCTCACTTGTCAATCACGTCAATCAGTTGATCAAGACTGTTGTTTGTATACTTCTTCATCATCATCAGCAGCAGTAGCATCTCCATACATAAATTTTCATAAATTTATGCATACATAATACATATTTATTCATGTATCAATGTTCATAAGTTCATATCATGTATTTTGTATGTATATCACTTATGTCTTGATGATTTTTGAACGGAAAATTTATCCGTTTGACCTGAAACAGATCGCTCTCTCCATATGTGTGTGTACGTGTCTATCTATAATCTGCAGATTTTAACAATGAGTCTGAATGAAGGGTGAAAATGAAATTTGCATCAAGTTTTATTGTTATTTATTAAGAACTGCTTAATCAATTGTGTGTATGTGTGTGTGTTTGAGGCTAGACAGTTGTCTCCATTTCTTCTCACTCACTCATTCACTTCTTTGCCATTTTCTTTGAGTTTTCTTTTTGCTCGTAATGCTTTTTTAAAGCTGATAATTGAAGTTGTAGAAAACAGGAGACAGAAAGATTCATTCGTTCGTCACGTGTATATAGATTTTCTAAATGTTTTAGTTTTTACTGACTTTTAAAAAGATTTCATTGGAATTTGGAATGCACTTTGATATTTGATTTGATTTGATGTAATATAAATGTCAGTGAAGAAGAAGAAGAAGAAGAGAGGATAAGACATAAGGCAGTAATGGATTAAACTTAGTTTGAATGGCATTGAAGGATTTTATGTATTATTACAACAATAGAATACACAAACATACATAGTACATGGATAAATGAATGTACAGAAGAATCCTTTTGAATTTATGAAAAAATAATTTACGCTTTAATTGAGAATTGTATTTGTGTAGTGGTTTGAGGTTTGAGGCATGTGGAAGAAGATGGATTACTGACTATATTGTAATTATGATGAAGATGAAAATGATAATAATAATAACAACAACAATACTTATTATTCTTACTATTATTGCTACAATATTTTTATGCATGTTTGTGGCATCCAGCAGCAACTTGGATTTGAACAAGTTGATGAATGTTGAATATATATATATTATATATTTGTTACATTTACAATGTACAGGTTTTTTCTCCTATTTTCTTTCCTTGGCATCATCATCATTTTATCTTGGATTTCTTTTTCTTCTCGTTTAATACTACTGACTACTGGTGATATTAGTAGCTCTGTTGTTGAGCTAATTGAGTTACCCCCTGATGTCTATACTTCTCTGGTATGATAATAGTTCCATTATCATCATCATTATTATTATTATTTAGTATAGTTTATCGTCTGGTCAGTTTGAATGAAAAAATGAAGAATTCCCTCTCTCTCTCTCCTTGAGTCTTCAGTCTGCTACTTGTTCCATGTCCATGTATCTGTGGTCAAAAGTATAATGTTTGATATTTTAGTCTTTAGATTTGCTTTATTACACTTTACTGTATTCATGGTTAATAGTCGTACGTAAGGAGTAAGTAGTAGCTGGGCATAAAATGTAATTTCTATCTATGCTCATACCGATCAAAATGATGATGAACATCAACAAGGTTTCTTGAAATGTTTAAAATACCTCAATCTTTTTTTGATTTCTTTCTCTATCAGTCTCGGTTTAGATTTAGATTTAGAGTTGTATGTATGTCTGTGTGTGTGTGTGTGTAACTAGTACCTATCTATCCATGTGTATATGGACATACGGATGCTGTAAATGTATCATGGAAAGGAATTTTCCATAATATTATTGTGGCCTGACAGCTTGCTGGTTTTTTGAATCTTTTCGGGTATGCGTGTATTCTGAAATGTATGACGGAGAAAAAGAAGTACAAGTTGAAGAAAGAAAGAAGGAAAGAAAGAGGGAGAGCGAAAGGCTCCAACGATGTCGACAACGACTCTTTATTTTTTAGTCACGGACAAGAATGAATCTTGAATATGTCCATGAGTCTACGTGTATGTGTGTGTGTGTGTCTGCTGTAATGTTGTACATATGTATTTACAATGTAGATTCATTCCTCAAGTTATTCAGTTACATTTTACGCACAAGGCAAATGTTATTATGCTCAATTTTATAATCTACACAGTGTGTTACGACTGAGTGGTTGTAAGGAATGAGGAATGGAATTTTCAGCTGACGTACGTGTCGTGCAGACTTTATGCATGTATGCATGCCTGTACGTTGTACGTATTACGTAGTACGTATAATGCATAATACGTCAGCATTCAGCACGGGTAGACGCATAAGGAAAGAAAAAGATGTATGCATAGGTGGAAGAAGACCAAGACGAATACTAAAGACGAACAAGAAGAACAAGAGAAGACAAAGATTTAGAGATGGACAGTGGACTAAAACACCATGTGTAAAGAAATAAAGATATTTGTACCTTCTTTCCCTGGGACAATGATCATGATGATACTGATGATGATGATGAAATAGAAACGAAAAGAACATGTACATTTAATTGTAGAAGAATCATTGTTCTTTTCTGCTCGCATTCCTTCGTACATTAGAACATTATCACAATTATCATCATTATTATTACTATACATTATACATATAAATGATACACAAGGACAGATGTTTACAGTTGTATAATATTTGTATCAACCACTTTATATACTTTATATATTATTATACTTAAGGCTATAATACTTGTGAATACGCATAGATCAAAGTGGAAATGTTTTAAAAACAACTATGGACAACCAAGGGAGATGACCATAAAACCTGCTGACTGCTGACCATTTGAAATTTGAACACATTTTTGTAATCAATTTTCGTTAATTTTTTTTCTTTTACTTCTTCTCCTTCTACTGAAATTCGTTACGTAGCTAGGTAAATTGTCCTGTTTTTCTATAATGTAGCTCGTATCTACATTCTACATGCCTATTCTATCATAGGTATTTCTTTATGATATACATAATATATTATGTGCAAGAAGAAGATGAAGAGAAAATTTGCCAGACTCTAAGAACATTGGAGAAAGATAAAAACGCTCCATTTTATGTTCCATTCTTTTCTTGAAAGATGAGTCAATGCTAAAGAATTTGAAAATTTTTTTTTTGTGTACGAGTAATGTATTGTATTGTATTGTGTTTTCTAGTTCCGTTCAAATCCTAATAACAATAGAGGGAATTACTTATGTATTATTGAACATTATTGTCAATTTGTAGACCAGTATAATATATGTATAATATAATATACTTGTATAATGTATATGTTGGTAATATTATAGCATTTATTTCCCATGTTATTAGTTATTCCTTGTTTTTTTCCCCTGAACATTTTAAAAAGTTTCTTTGATGACCCTTTGATGAGAGGGAAAGAGAGAAAGAGAGAGATGATAGGTGAGGAATTTACAGATTCTCTTGTGTGTCTGTCGTCGTCTGGAATGTATTTATGTAGGTATTTATGTAGGTATATGGTAATATTACAAGTGTATTATGGTACGGTTAGACATGAGATATTAGATATTAGACGGATGCATGATATTGTAATATAATATATATTATAGTATAATTATGAGTTTGCAACAACAACCGTCTGGTTTATGAGCATATGAAATGAGAGGAATCTTTCTTTTATTCTGTTTCTTGTGTTTCTTTTCATATTCTTTTAATTTGTTTTGAAAAAGAACATGCTATATTATTATTATAAGAAAGGGTTATGTAACACTATAAAATATAAAATAATACAGGCTAATCTTATGCACATACACCATACACTATTGATGCTAGATACTAGATACTAGATGGTTGATGGTGGATGGTAGACAATGAATGCACTTTGGGAGTGTGTATGATGAGGAATTTGTTGGAGCGTGATTTTTGGTAAATTCACGCAATCTTGACTATCCGAGCATCATCATCATCATAATCTTCTCCATCCTCATCTCGTCTCCGTCTGAGACAGGCCAAGATATTTGTTGTTTTTTTTCCATTTTAGTCTAATTTTCATTTCATCGCTTACAACAAAAGAATAATAACAGACAAACCGAGAGAAATTTGTGGAAGTTTTTGTCATATGAATGACCAAATTGTACAAAATTTGAAGATTTCCCCGTCGTTCTCTCTCTCTCTCTCTCACACACACACACACACACACACTGGTTTTTTGGACTGTCTGAAGTCTGAACTCGCCTCTTTTTACTTCTTGGCCTTCTTTTTTTTACCCACTGTCTTGTCTCTTACCTTGTCTTGCCTTGTCTTGGACGAAAAGAATGAATGAATGAAATAATGACTTAACGACCATGATTCGTTTAGTTTAGGTGTGTATGTATTTTTTTTCCTCGCTCGTTCCTCTCATTTGTCGTTTTACTCACTCAGTTTTACTCGGTTGACTTAGTTGCTGGTGTGTCATCTTACCATCATCTTGTTAACATTTTTTGCACTAATTTGTACAATTTTCAAAGGTTTGCACATGTATAACGTCTACAGTCTACAGTTTATAATCTTCATTTTTCAAAACAATTTTAAAACCTTGCTTTTTTTTCTATGCTTTGTTTGAACATTTTGAACAAAGTAAAATCATATTCTCTGGATACTGGATATTCAAAAAACTCAATGCTCTACAAAATCCGACGAATTCATGAAATGAATTCATGAGACTATCTTTGTTTCTTCTTACAGGACCGTCAGAGAATTCAAAGTTTTACAGAAAAAAATCTTGGAAAATTTACATGAATAATTAATAGCAATACAATCCTTATTTTAGTACATGAGTTTTTGTTTTGGGGTACGTACATGTATAGTATCTGTACAATGTACATGTTATGCGCAGAAAGTTTTGTATGCAACTTTGTCTGGTACATACCCATGGAAGGTGTGTTGGAATTTAAAATATACTCTTCTTCTCCTTCATCTTGATCTGCGAACACAGAGTGAGTGCATGAATGAATGGACGAACGACTGAATGAATGAATGAATGAATGTGTGTGAAGAATGAAGAATGTAAAAAGATAATATTATATTATATAGCAGTCGATTTATTCAAGATTCTTCTGTATAGAATGAAAAGGAACGTGCATGCAGTGATAGAATAGTACAGTAAATGTACGTAGTTTTTTCTTAGATTTTCTTGTTGTTCTTTTATGGAGTTTCTGGACAGGGTTTGTGGTGACCCTGTAGTATGGTAGGTATTTCATATGAGATGTAATAAAATAAAAAAAGGAATCAAGAATTCCGTTTGGAGATTTACGATTTAACTTATTAGGTTACATTCCAAATGACATTTTTCCTTTCCTTTTTTATGGCTAGTAAATGTTTTTAGGCGGTGTGTACTGTGTTCTGTATACTTTATACTGTAACAATGAGAATGATAGTAATAATAATGATAATAATAATAATGCTTTATGTATTTAGTATTATGTTTGTGTCTATTAGAACATATTTACCTATGATACACACGAAAATAAAAATGGAGGAAAAAGGAATCATCTTGCTTTTGTATGGTAGGGATTGCATGCATAATGCATAATGCATACCTCTACATTCTAGATACTTGATACATTCTACGTATTATGTAGAATGTAGATTGTAGATGCTGCAGATATAATACATAGATTTCAACAATAAAGTCGTGATTTTTTTTTCTATTTCTTTTGGGAGATTTTGTTGCTATGAGCTTGTTGAGAGGGATCTGTTCAAGGAGTAATGGAAGAAAAGTAGTAAGAGAATGAAATCTTACAAGGGCTTGCTTGTCCATTTCATTTTCATTCATTCATTCATATGCAGATCCATTCATAAAATTGCCCTCTCTCCCTCTCTCTCTGTTCATCTTGTTCTTCTTCTCGTTTTTCCTCAATGTTATCTGCGTTTGGTTCGTCAGCTGGTTAGTTAGCCAGTTGATTCAATGTTCTATGAACACTCTCAATAAGTTGAGCAACTTTATACTCAAACTCAGTTAACTTAACAATCAATGGGTTTGGTTTCTTGTTTTCCTCGGACACTACATATCTACTAGAATTTGAATCTACAAGAAGATGAATTGAAGATGCAGTCATGTAACGATTGTAGTGTGTAGTAGTAGAGGTTGTAGTAGGGATTGCAACTAGAAAGGACAGGAGAGGAGAAGTGGAGAAGAGGAGAGAATGAGGAGAAAAGTACAAGTATTACCATGTACCATGTAAATTATATTGACTATTATATTATGTTACATTATATTATATATTCTTCTCCTGCACATACACATGACATTGGGAAGTTGATTCTTATTATCTTCATTCATTCTGTTACATAAGAAGAAGCTGCAACATTTTTGTAAGTAGGGAGTAGAGAGTAGAGAGTAATGCCATTATGTGATGGTATGTAATTCATGGAATACATTATTCCATGTTTTTTGTACATGCATACAGTGTACTGTGGGTATTTTGTATATTGTATTATATTATTATATGGTTTGGTTTGGCTACTATCATCATCCTCATCCTCATCACAGGCCTATACAAGAAACAGAAAGAGATAGAGTTTGAATGGCATTCCTTTGGTACTCGCGAGACACTGGATTTTTTCCCCGTGTGCATATTATTATTATTGCTATTAAACTTGGAATCCAAAAAAAGAGAAAGAACGAGCGGACGGACGGACGAAAGAACAAGACAAAAACAGAATAATAGCATCTACATTCTGCATTCTACATACGTGTTACATTCATGCATGTGTGTAAATAAATAAATACATGCTACGCACACTATTCGCAATTTACCATCAAATCATTATCCTAGATATTTTAGTTGGAAACAAAACATAATTGCCAGTTTCTCTTTTCATTCATTCATCCATTCATTCGTTTGTTCATTCATTCATTCATTCGTTCATTCAAAGTCTTCTTTTCGTTCTTTATTATTAGCATAACTTGTACTATTTATTTCCTTGTTTAATGACGTTCAAATCAGGTACATGTTTTGTGTAGAGTGTAGAGTGAAGAGGTTTTGATTGGGTTACAGTGGTAATAGTAGTAGTAGAAGTAGTTTGCTAATACCTAATACCTCTTCTGTATAGTTATTTGCTTGCTTGACAACGAAAAAATTCTGGACTCCAACAGCCTTCAAGATCAATTGCGGCTTTGGCCTTACAGTTGTCTTTTCACCAGCTGTATATTGTATATATATATATATATATATATATATATATATATATATATATATATATATATATTACCATCATCAGAATCTGTAATCTGTGCACTGTGCACACACAAAGTGCATGAAAAATTCCAAGAATGATTGAACATTCAAAATTCAAGTCAAGAACTCAACGACGTAATACGTAGTACGTAGTAGTGATTGAAATTATTATGGTCGACTAGATTTTTTAAGAAATAGTAGTAGTATTACATTATAAAAACTGGACCGATATTCAAATTTGCAGGTGTTGTTAGTTGTTTCATTCCTTATAGCAGGTGAAATGAAAATTGGAAGACTCAACTTTCTACTTCAATGTTATTGCAAAGGCAAAAGTAGTAGTATGTCCTTTGTAGTTTGTACATTGTACATATGGTTAAATACTATGCACTATGTATTATGTGTTTGTGGAAGAATAAGACAATGAATGGAGGAGTACTTTATTAAAAAGGTCCAGATGATGAGTGTACATTTTATATTTTATGTTGTAGATTGTGTGTGCATGAGCGAAGAATAAGATAATAAGTAACAATTAAGAGAAAAAATTAATTAATTTCCTAACACTTTGCCACACACAAAACATAATGTCTATACCGGGATCCATCTAATAACCAATAACTAATAATGATTGTATATCGTGTCTATAGTTTCTAGGCATGTTTTTAGTGTGAAGATGTGTGAATGTGTAAATTTTACATATGTTTTAAAGCTATATAGTTTTCTTGATCAAACTAATTAAATGTACGAGTAATAAGCCTCTTTTTACTATAAAACTTTGGTTATGATTATTCTGATTAATCTATAGTATGTTATTATTTTTTATTATCATGATCAGTAATCACTATTCTATGCAAATTATGATTATGTAAAAATACACGTGTTTTTTTTTTTGGTCCCAAAATAAGTTGTTCAAAGTTAACTTATGAACAAAGAGGCATCATGCTCAAAAATTAAAATCGCGTAATATGCATATAAATAAAGTCTATCTGTAATGATGATGATAAGAATATTTGTCTTGGATGTATGCTGCATGTTGTATGTCCAATGTTTATTGAACATGAACTTGGTGCAAAAAAATTTGAGAATGATTTTTCCCTGATTGTTTTTTATGCGTGAGCTGAGCGATTTTTCATGAATGGACTGTGAAACAAAGAATGAAACAAGAGAGAGAGAGATTGAGAGAGGGAGGAAAAAAATGAATGGAATAGTTCAATGATGCTCCTAGTTCTTCTCCTTGTTTTTCTAACCATGAATATGCATGCATACTTGTTACTTGTTACACGAAAAGCCAAACGAGTATAGTTTGATACCACGAAAACGTCCTATGAGAGTAGTATGCAGTATGCATATGAGATATGAAATTCAAGGAGAAGAAAGATGAACAAGAAGGAAAGATAATGATAATGATGATAGAATAGATGTCGGACATAATAATATGTAATAATTTGTAGGTATGTGCGTAGTCATACGAATGAATGTTGTGTGTGTGTACTTACTATAACTCTAAACAAGGTAATTGTTACCAAGTCAAAATGTGTTTTGGTTCTCCATATATGTGCAATAATAAATACGTACAGGGTGCCCCTAAATAATGAAACAAAGATACTTTTCTCTTTGGATTTAATAAATTCGGGGAAAATTTTATCTAAAAAGATGTTATTGCTGTTGAAGATGAGGAATCTTGTGTCAAAGTTGTCGTATAATAACAGAAAGTACTTTAGATGAAGAGTTTATTATGCTCAATGTTCACTAACCGCACATTATAAAGAAAACGGCTGATTTTCATTGGAGGGGACGAGAATTCGTCGTCCAGTTTTACATTACCTTAGTTGTGAGGTTCGGAGTATTTAAAAATGATGACAAAAGTATAACCTTTCTTTACTATTCTATCTTACTTATGTTGAGGCCTTGAATAGAAATTTCTGAAATATGGAAATATGTAAAAATAAGGCACTGTTTTGGAGTACACTGTACATATCCAATGTCCATGTATATTTTTTTACGAATGTATGACTTCTGGCACTACTACGTAGGTAGAACAACATAGTTATATATATGCATTTTTTTCTTCTGCACCTTTTAGTTATTGTAGCTGTAGTATTACTACTACTACTTAACAGTGTAAATTTGATGTTTTTCAAGCTGTCCATCTTTCATATACATATTATATATGTATAAATGATTATTATCACCTTTGTAATATACTTTCCAAATTTTTCATTCATTTATTCATTCATTCATTCATTCGTTCACACATTTGTGTACAATTAAGTGTAGGAATGATGGTGATACTTTGTTTTTCATTCATTCATTCATTCATGTCTCCAGATAATCATGTGCAAAGGTCGAGAAATCACCTGAAAAAAAAACCTGATTATAATGTGAAAAATTGTATCTGTATAATATGTAATTAGTTATAGTGTTTAAAACATGAATGAATTTATTTTACTATGGATTACGGATTGAAGTGATTGAGAAGAAAACATGACCATATCTACAATCTACATACATGCATACATATTTGTATTCGTATCATCACTAATCACTAGTATTATAAACTTTGACTTCATAGATGCAAGATTTAAATGAAGTATGAAACATTTGTTAATCATGGGGCAGAAGAGAGGAGGTTGAGAATCAGCTGTGTCTCAATTTTCGGAAACAAAGTACATTAATTTGTGAAAAAAATGAGCGATACATTAATTTACTCTTTATCTGGAGTAAAGGACTCATAATTTCAATGACATTCTTTGAATTCGTTTTGTTTGTTATCAAAAGAGCAGTTCATGTCCTATCGTAATTATTCTTACTGTGTCTATTTTCAGATAAAATAACGATATAAAATCTAGAATATATGAATACGAAAATGGCAAAAATGGTTGAAAATGAAAACTACCGTAGAGAACCCTAATACTGTACAGCAAACAATATTTCCCTCCTTTTTTGCTTGATAATTCAGGAAGGTTCAAAGTTATGTTAATGAGCTTAGATACTGTTTATAGATCAGGAATTTCCTCGTTCAAAAAGCCCAAGAAATTAAAATTTGGCCCTCGCAATTAATTGCAATTAACTAAAATGTGCGAGTCCTAATACTGTACATGGGTTCCCTAATACTGTACACTCCCACAAAATTATTAATAAACGGCAGAAAATCAGTTCTAGCCGACTAAAAATGATTAAAATAAGTATATTCGGTCAATTTTTACCCTAATTTGTGGTTAGTTTTTTGAAAATCCGTTTAATTATAGCTTAATTGCAAGTTTAATTAATCACAATTAAATGCTTAGTACTTTTAGTTCTATGTTTCAAAACTCATTTTTTTAGAAATGTTATGAGTTTTGAAAGTTGAATAATACTTTTAAATGAGAAAATAATCAACTTTACTGTTTTAATCTATCTTTAGTTAATTGTAGTTAACGTAATTACGATTAAATCGTACTTTAAACTGTAAAAAATGTATAATTATCGAAAGAATACTTCGATTTTTTATGTTTTAAGTTCTTTCTAATGATTTTGAGTTGAGAACAGATGTTAATTAACTGTGACACAACAAGAAAGATCATTTTGTGTGGATTCTCATATGCTTTATATGGGAATACATACTGTACAGTATTAGGGCACTTTCACAAAAAAGTGAGATGCGTTTTTCAAAAAATTCCCAAAAATAAAAAACTGGTCGGACAAAAAAACTGAGCATATGGTTTTACAGGTAATTGCTTGAAGTTTTAGTGACTGGAGTTTCATTAACTTGTGTGAAGTTTTAACATGATTCCGAGAACTCTTTTTGCAAAGTAAAAAAATCATCATTTTCTGCACTTCAACTTCCAAGCAGTAATTACAATTAACTAATGACAATTAGCTAACAAAACTTATGCCACTTAAAAGAGCATGTTTTAAAATGCTAGTGTGTGTTTTAGCACTTTTCAAATCGTAAAGGAAACGCTTAAAATAGAAATT
>JABASP010001898.1:0-24349 GCA_019776565.1 Sminthurinus signatus | reverse complement strand
TATTAAGGATACACGATACAACATACCACTAGACATGTGCGTCTTGAACGCACACACAGGCAGACTTTTTCCTTTATTGTGTCACACATGAAATCTATGAGCAGTCGTCAACTGTATGCATGTGTGGTGTCACCAAATAAAAAAAAGAGTATAAGAATTTCAAAGGACATTTATTTATTTTATTTTTTTGGCCTGCATTCTACTGACTCAGTTTCTTTTGTACATGTAGTATGCAGTGTGCAGTATGGGACATTGTTGTTGTTGTGCTTACACAGGAAAACGATAAAAAATAATAAAATCCTTTGATAAATGAATAAATAAATATGTGTGAAATATTTGTTTATTTATTTATTTATCTTTTTTATTTGAAAAGTGTATCTTCTAAATATAAAATGTAAACATCCTGTGAATAAAAGAAATGAATACTTTTTAATGCTTACATTATTTCTAGTGTGATATCATAAGATACAACCTACTTTTTTGGAAACAAGTATCACTCTTACTTTGCTTGTACATTTGTCACTTATTTGAGACTGGGAACATTATTCATTGAAATTTCCTTGGTAAGTTCTATGAAATTAATGTAAAGAATTAAGATGAACAAAATTTGTAGCGGAATGTTTTTCATCAATATTTCGAAAATTGATGCAAAGTAGGGATTCAAAATAAAAATCATATACATAGATACGTGTCAATTTGGGCATTTCGGACATTCTTCGGCGTGCTACAAATGCTGGAAGTCAGAAGCAATATCCGGATTTTCTCTCTCGGTTATTTGACCACTTGACAATTGACATTTGCGCTGAGTCTGATGAATGTTGCGAGGATTTATAGACGATTGCTGATAGGAGGTTGATTTTATAGCCTATTAGAATCCGACATAGTGTCTGTCTACTGACTACAGTGTACAATGTACAGGAGCATAGCTGTTTTTCTCTTTCGTCCCATTCAAAACCAAACAAGCACAGCTACATTGACACATCAAATACACTAAGCCTTTGTGAGGGGCAGTAACACTACTTTTTGCAGTTTTATAGTAGTTTTTCTGGTCTCGATTCTAGACTCAATCCTCGTCAAACCAGAATCAGCTTACTTGTTCTAGTCCAAGCAGTTCTAGCCCAGAAAACAACTTAACACATCGACATGGAACGAGCTGGAATAGATAAACAACTTCCTGTCGATCCGTTCTCTGTACCATTTTATTTCATTTCATCCATGTCATTCCTATTTTCAATTCCTCCAACAAATAACAAATACCCATTTGGATAGCACACTAAGATCCCGAATCCAGATCGATCCAGACCCACAAAACTCTACACTCTGTACTCTAGACTGTACAGATAATACTGCACTAGCAATAACAATATTGGGACAGAGTGAGCTTTGTCACTTATCTTTGCCATAAATCTGCAACAACTCCAACAACGTATCAATTGTCTTTTGTCTTCTTTCATGACTTGTACTTAAATATGAACGAACAATGAATGCGCATATAATAGTTCTAAAGTTACTTGACTTGACTTGTTGTTTTCCAACAATAGTTTGACTAAAGTACTTCCTCTTTTTTTCAATTCAATTGGGGTAGTTGAGTTGTTCCCAATGTCAAATGTAGGGATGTTGGAATAACCCGAGAAAAGGAAAATATTGGAATACTGGAAAAAACGGGGATGCTGAGAATTTACTGATTTTCTATCTACTTGGTAAAATTTACTGTTAACATTTTATGTACCACCGAGAACCGAGAAAGGAAAAACATACGAGTGTGTAATTGTGAGTGAGTGTGTGTGTAGTGTGTATGCATGTGTGATGGACAAATTTCGGGGATTCAAATAGAAATAATCCCTATCAGTGTGGAGCATCTCCCTTGTTTTCCTTTCGGCGTTCGGTGTTTCCTATCTATCACCTTCAGGCATCAAAGCCATGGAGAACAGAGCGAGAGAGAACAAGAGAGGACGGAGCCGCATGTCAACCCAACGCAATGCATGCCGGGTAGACATAAACAGAGTTTTCTGCTTTCTGTCCTAACCAATCTCCAATGTCTGTGCAACTCTGAAACGTGTGAGGATAAGCCACATTCGTATTCATAGAGATATTCATGACTGCATTTATTGTTCTCATGTGTCAACACAAATGTACAAATGTGGGAAAGTCTGTCAGTTTCCAGTTCTCACTTCTCATTCCTACGTCAAACTTTATACTTTATACTAGCATCATCATGCCCATCTCGTCACGTGGAAATCATAAGGTTCTGCGCTGTCTTTTTTCATACCCACCACACGATCTGTACTCTGTATGATCGTAATAGTATATCTGATCATAGTATGCATCTTTTGTTCAGTGAGGCAATTGAAAGTGAATTGGAATTACAACAACTTCTAACGACAACTCTGATCATGATACTGACAATTGCCTGTATAAAACTTTATATCAATGAGCAATGTACACACACACGACGTGAGTTCGTCATTGAACACAATCGAAGACAGGGAAGAGGAGTTCAATTGTACTCGTAGTTCATTTATCTTTGTCTCCATCTTTATCTTTATCGGGATCTTTCAGCTTTTGCTTTAGCTCTAGCACCGTAACCAGAACTACTGCTGTTTCCGTTGTTGAATTTATTGTATTTGGCTGGTTGTTTGGTTGGATTTTATGTACAAATACATATACTTTTAGGAATTAGTAAAGTACTTTCTGCTTTCTATTTGAAGGAAAACAAACAACCAGCCATTGAATTGATCTCTATTCCAACGTAGAGAGATGAAACTACAACTCTACCAAAACTACGTACATAACAATAGAAATCGGAATGGGAATGGGAATATAAATGCAAATTTGCGGCATCAGTGAGGAAAGGATTATCGATTTTGATTTTGTTTTCGATTTCCATTTCGATTTTCTGGCAATAGTCAGAACTGGGAATAGATATGAAATAAAACAAAGTGCAGCGTATGTTGCATGATGCAGTTGATGAATGTTTGTCACTCTGTACAATTGAATCTAGCTGATTGAATTTTTATCTTTAAATAACTGCATGATAATTTAAAGTGTACAATACACAATGCACATGCACTCCAAACTCTAGACTCTAGACTCGAGTGAACAGTGAACAGTCATAGACAAAGTGAGAATCCAAATCACACTTACTATGCTGCCAATTTTGAAAATACAATAGCTTGAATACAAATGCTTGAATCTGAAAGAACTTAAAGAACAAATGCAAAACTTGAAAAGTTGTGGATGCATGTAAAAAAAGAGGAAAGATTCAAAGTTCTGATTGTCACCGCCTGAAAAAACAAAAGTTTCTTCCGAAAATGGAGAATGACAATGCCAATGATAATATTTGATATTTCATCAGATTCTCACTAGTAAAATCGTGATTGTAGATGATTCAAACAAAGATATGTACATGCGAACTGCATATGTCGTTGTACTGTGCGGAAGAGATGTGATATTTTGCCTAAGCTCTATTCCAGCTAAAACTTAAACTGTGCTCTACGCCACACATCCAGTATTCATAGAAAACTGCATAGGAAAATCCTTCCCCAATGTAATCCTATTAAGTTGCAATCCCCACTCAAAACTTGAGTTGTATAGTTCAAGTTGAAGATAAGACGAGATTTTCCGCAGAGATTTTGGATTTCTGGATTTTGGTCCGTTTTACTAGACAGGGAATTCGGTATTTTCAAAGTCAAAGTCAAAAGTCAAAGATTTTACGTACAAGTTTCTCCGCTTCCCTACTCCCTCCATCATTTCTTCTCTCTCTCTCTCTCTCTCTCTCTCTCTCTCTCTCACTTTCATCCATCCAGCCATCTTCCCTTGTTTACTTTATCCGTAAAATAATATTTATACAGTCAACGTCTTTGTCTCTATACCTTTTCTTTTACTTTGTGAGTGCGCCGAACATTTCCATATATTTCTACTTCTATGCCTCGCGTATATAAATTAATACAACTTCAGACATAGTTTGGTTCTTTTATATCGGAATCGGGATTGCAACTTTGAGAAAAGTTTTCTGATTTGTTTGAAAAGTGTACCTTGTATCTACATATTACATATGTCATATGTACACAATATACAGACTACAGAGATTACAGACTATACAATTGAAATTGTTGCAACATGGTTTTTACGAGGGGAATCAGACTTTGGTTCACATGTAGATAAATAGATACAAACTTTTCCTTTCACTCTTCGTCTTTGTCTTTGTCTCTGTTTGTTTGTTTCGTCTGTTTCGTTCTCATTGTGGTAATTCATTGGAAAAAGTTTCTGGACGATGCGATGGTGATTGCATTATTCGTGTTTATCTCCACACAGACTACACAAACAATCTAGTAGAGAAAAACACAAAACACAAAACTCCTGTTTGTGGTTCTGGACTTTGTTCGGTGTGTTCGGATTGTTAGAATTGTTCGGATAGTGATGTTACACGAGTCCTCCTCCTCCCAAGTTTTGCTTCGTTCTGAGCTCGTTCAAAGCTCGTGGAACCATTTATCGTACTTTCTATATTCAAGTACCATCAAGCATCAACAAGATGAATTATTAAACCAGGTTGAATTTCCTGTACATTCTGTAACACTAAATTGTGAATGTACAGTACAGTAAACATTTATCACATGTTTATTATTATTTATAAATTGTTCAACCCTGTCTAATTAACTCAAAAGTAGCAGGAGTGAGAGAGCAACACGATAGATGATACCAATACCAATGTAATGTCAATGTCAATATCCATGCCAATGCAAATACCAGCTACACTCCGCTTACAGCTTTCAACGCCAATATCAACAAAATCCTCCGATGCATTCCCATACATGTACACAAATGTAATATGTATAGGTGTATCAAAAAGATGATACACATATGGCCAGACTTGAGCGTTGAGACTTTTCAACTTGTGGCATGTCATTTGATCTGTATTTGTCCCGGTTTTATTACAAACAAAAACAAAAAGAGTATAAAGAAGACTTGAGATTTGAGTATCTTGAGTTTTTCATGTGTGTTTACATTAACGCCAACACAGTGTAGCCAAGATTATGTTACAAGTGCAAGTGCAATGGGATGCAACTGTGCAGTAGCATAGAAATATACATGGCTATTTAATAAAATTAACCAGATGATAAATATGAGCGTGTGGAAAATACATCATCATCATTATTATCACCAACATCAACTTGCGTTTGTACGTTTCGTTGCATTTGCTTTGCAAGTCAGAGGAGCAGACCAAGAAATCCAAATCTAAACCAGACTAATCGTCGTCACATCATTTATCAGACAAGATTTGAGATTTGGGAAAACAAGGAGTATTACAGTAAATATGTCCAATGTACAACATGTACATACATGTTTATTAAAGATTGAGGACAACTACACATTGTGTACACACATGAGAGCTCTGTTTTACATTGCACATGCACAATCGTATGCAGCAACCAGATTTTTCTCATTTTGTACGACTCTTCTTGATTTCATATTTGCATAATTTTTATATGATGTATTCTGAGCATATACTACTATTATATTCTATGTATGAACAAGAAGTGTTTTTTTAAAAGAAATCGTGTGTGTAGGAGGATCAGTTCACATCTCATATTCATACTTCTTTACTTACTTACATGCAACAAAAACTTCAAACTTGCTACTGTTCAATGTTCAATGATTATTATTTTTTTTTTTACATTTTCTTTCAGTAGTGACGACTTGGGTGAACAAAACGTGTTCCTTGTGAAATTTTTATGATGATATTTGTGTGGATGCATGTTTACAAAGGGATGAGTTTGAATTTGGAAGTAGTTGCATGTTTGATGCTGAGAATGAACTGGATTGAACTACAAGCATCAATGCATGTGTATCTAGTATCTTTGTAGAAGCTTCAGGATTAACCATTTAATTTACATAAACTCAGAATTCAAAAACCACAATAAGTCAAAAGTCTGTAGGACTTTGAGAATTCTTATATGTGTATAAAATTCAAGTATAATCATGTATAAACAAGGTTGGATTTGGATGGATTTGGTAAGAAAAGCTGACTTGATCAAAGTTAAAACAATCGCCTATAAACTTTAAACTCCAACTTGCTCATGTATTCTATACTCTATACATCACAATTAAGTAAACACAACCATCTAGAATGTAGAATGTAATAAGGTAAACTGGCTCAAGTCTATTGAATAAACAAATGGCTGACTGATTGACTATTCATTTATTTTTCCTTAAAAATTCAAAGTCTACATTCTACATTTCGTAGTATTTCCATCATGGAAAAATGCTTTACTGACAGACGAATAAAGACCAAAAAACTGTGTGGCATTAAAAGGCAGGGCAAGTTGAAGACAAACCAAATGTCAAAAAAAGAAATAAGCGGGCTGTTACATCTCTCAATAGCCCTAGTTTCTAGAATTTGGCAGTTGTTGTGAGTTGATGAGGTTGAGAAAATGAAATATGCAAATGGACGACACCAAAGCCGCAGCTGACAAAAGACAATATTTCGATAGATATTCTCTTTCAAGAGTCACGAGACAAGAGAGGATAAAAAAGAGGAAAGAGTTGCCTCATACTTTTTCCTCTTCATTTCGACCGGAGTCTCCCGTATTTCCTTTAGTACCCCTTTTTCAATCTCTCAGTACAGATTTTTTTTTGCATTTTTATAGTTTTTTTGCTCCTTATTTTTTCATGTGTATTTTAAAAGGATCAACTTGCGTACACTTTCTGCATAAGGTTCAGCTCTTTACTTGTACAAATGTGAGTACATGTACTGAGTACTTAGGCAAATATTTGGAAGCCTAATGACTTCATTTTTTGGCTGTGCACGCAGCATGAGATCCATGATATTGAAATTGAAAGGAAATATTGTTGCCATGAACTTTTCCACTATCTTCCAAGTACTTCAACACACAGCGTCCAACGTTAGACACACAGAGTAAAAGTGCTTTTAGTATAACGTTTTAGTGGCTGTAGATTGTAGATTCTAGATAGTTTGGATGTAAAATATACGGAGGAAAGTTATTAGAGTGTGCAAAAGATGTACTAAACCACCAAGGAATTTCATTAGGTGATAATTCCCTGTTCATTTGTCAAAATCTTCACAGAAGATAATCCTCCGTCTTCTCTGTGTGTGTCTTTCTCTCTCTCTCTCTTTCTTTGGAATCCTAAAACTCCCTTGTCTTAATGTATCGTAAATTACATTTCAACCTGGGAATCTGTCTCTGATTTTTCTCTGCGGTTTCTTCAGCATCCCTTCACCCTTACATTTAAAAAATTGTGAAATGCTGAGAAGAAGCAGCATTGAATATAGACGCATAGATAGGTATAGAATTATTCAGTTAATGTTACGACCTTACAGTGCAATACAGTTCTTAACATTACATAGAGTACATACTTTAGTATACACAAACACATAATTTAAATTCCTACGAGTTGAAAATCGGAAATTTTTCTATGGGTGGATGTAAAACAGATAAGCTTAAAAATGTTTGAACATTGGAAACCTTGTCGTATTTAACTAACTGTACAATGTACAATTACTACGTGAGATGATTCTGTAATTCTTCATTTCATATATCTGTATTTTACAAGTGATCAATTTTTACAATGTCCTGAATTCGAAATTGTAAATCAAAAGGTTTGAATTGATATTTTTTCACTAGTGTGATCGACAGGTTCTAAAATACATGAAGCTCAAATGCTAATCCTCGTTGTATTTTCGTATGTAGAATTTTAAAATCTTCCCAGGAAATCTCATCCCCTTTTACCGTCTGACTGAAAAAGCTTTTACTTCTCTCTCAGAAAGATTTAACGTACTCACCCTTTTCTATACGAAGTGCCAAGTTCCTAAAGTGTAAGGCAATGAAAACATTCTATTTTATGATCCAAAGTAGAAAGTTGTATAGCGATTAGTGTATCTATTATGATTATGATGAAGATTTAAATGAAAATAAAGCTCAATGTTTATAGCCGAAAATTGAAATGTATTTATGTATTTATGATTTATCAGTACTCATGTATTACATAAAATTTTCAAGTAGATAGTAGATATCATGAGCATTATCAAGTAATAATATTTTAAACGGAAGTAGATACACAGTACATGGGACCAGAAATTTTGAATTCCCTCTTCTCCGATAAGGATATGAGAATAACGACAACGATAAGGAAAAGGAAAAAGAAAGTGATAAGAGATTCTCCAGTGAGAGATGTATTCCATATTTCTTGAGCATCTTCATCATCTCCTCTTGGTTTTTCTCAGCTATTAATATACAGGGATTATAGAGACATGAGAATGTTCTTTTCCATCGCATTCCTCACACGTACACATGAGCATCTACACATTGTACATGAGGTCTGAAATATGAAATATCTTAAAAACATGTACGTGTTTTTTAATGCTTATACATCAATACCTAGAACCTAGAACATAGAACACAGGATGAAGAATGAAGAACGTCTAATGTGTCTAGTGTCTACTGTCTAAGATGGCAGTTTTTACCCGATACATCAAAAGACATGACTCAGCACAATACATGAAGTCAACCTACATCCTACAGCAGCAACTGCAACATGTTTGCATCAACCATTAAAATTCACCATCCATCAACTTTTAAATTCGACTGCACATCAACTGACAACTCTGGATCCTCTCACACTTCATAGACTCACACAAACAGACACATATCTATATATTCAGTCATACATGTAGAAAACAGTAATCCTCATACAAAAGTTAAAGACTGAGTTGAGTGACTATACACGTTTACTTTACCCAATTTCTACCTTCTCTGGAAATACATAAGTGGACTAAAAAAAAATGTTGTTACTTTTTTACAGAAAAAAACGCCAGTGTCATTTAATGGGTAGTCAAATGAAATGAAATTCATAGGAACATAAATACACGGATGAAGAAAAAGTAGGAAAAAAGCATTTATTTACATGTTTAGAATGTAACTTAAATGCAGAATGTAGAGAGTATAGAGACTAGAAACATTAAGGCGATAAAAACATTTACCAAAAAACAGCTACCAACTCCCAACCACTAGCTACACCGTACAAACTCAACATTTACACTCATCCTTCATTCCTTCAATTAGTCATTGACATTTATTTCAGTGTAGTCTTATGTTGAGTACATGGTCCATGCTCCATATAGTCATCACTACTTTTAGCTCTATTTTTAGTTGTGTTCCATTTTTGGTTTTATTTTTATGTTCCCTTTTAGAATTGACAGGAAATTAACATTGAAAATGGAAATGGAAATGAAAGTCTCCCTATTTCTTACATGTTTTTACAACCGACAAATTCCTGTGTCTAGGTATCAACAGCATTTTAAGTAATAATTAAAACAAATACATCTCCATAAATATCTCCATGAAAAGAGTAAAGAGATACCTGGATGAATGGGGTATTTGGTATTTGTACGTCTATATCCTACTTTTTTGACGTGAAAAACAATATCAACCTTTTTTTATTTTTATCTTATGCATTTGAACAAAAAACCAATTTAAAGGGTAATGAGAATGCTGAACAATATCCACATTATACACATTGTTGCTGTACAAATTACAAATTGTATTGTGTGTTGACGCAATATTGACTATTACTGTTGCTTTGAAAACTGGAGAAACTGGTAAAACAGAAAAATTATGACACAAAAGTACAAGAGTAGACACTAGACACCTTGTGCCGATGAAGGTATTTACGTGGAATGACGACAACCTATAATCATCATCTTAACTTACGAACTATAGACTACAGACTACAGACCCAACAAGTCTGTCCAACAGAGAGCCGATAAATTTCCTGTTAATGTGTTATATGTTCTCGTGGTTAACGATTAGTTGTAGTTTTAGTTGTTCCATGTTCCATACTCTCAACTTAAATTGTGAGTGCTCTTTCCAGTTCCAGTTCTAGTTCCCGTTCCCGGTTCTGTTTATATCTTTTTATGAACATACAAACGTGTCAGAATGGAGGGGCTGTCTACACAAACGGAACAGAACTGAAGCTTGAAACTAAAGTACAACTAAACTAATTGTCAGTATTATGTACATACGGGAAACATACTTGTATGTATGAACATTGAGCATATTCTGAGGATGCGGGCGGGTAGAGAAGAGAAACATGAAAAGTACAAATGTAATACAATTACTAAACATTTTTCTGTACCAAACAACTTGAGCCGAAAACGTTAACTCTACATGGTACATTCTACATCTATATGCATTATACATATTACAGTTCATTATACTAATGCTGTCAGTACAAAGTACAATATTTGGACCAGCTAAAAGATAAAGAAGAAAAAAAAGATACAAGTTAAAAAAAAAAAAGATCCTCTTGAAGAAACACCACGGAAATTCTTTTTTCCTCCACAACTATGAGGAGCAAGACACTTGAATGCGGAACGGATAATAATATGGAGAACTCTCTTTAGCTGTCTATCTCTTCTCGTACATCTCGATCTACATAGATCTAGATCTAGATCTGGGTTTGGATTTGGATCTCCGAGGAATGTGTCATGTCAGTCAGTCAGTTTTCCAAATTCAAACTCGTCGTTTGGTACCACACGATCCGGATCCAGTACCATTTCTTTCCCTTCAAAGTCAGAGTGTGGAGTACAGAGTTTAGAGTAGAATATAGAATATGGAGAAAATCACGAAGTAGAAAAGGAAGAAAAAAGCCCCCACAAAGTATTACGTCCTAATGGCATGTACGAATACCACGACGACACACACAGACACACATTACTTACAACTCAATAGACCAACTCAAAAGGTGTTTTGTACACTAATAATATCATCTATCCCATCTGTATGTATTTATATTTATATATTTTAGCCTCCTCTACAGTTCCATAACGATAGGATAGCTTTTCCTACTCAAATAGTGGAATGGTGAAAGAGACAGAAGACACAGATGGAATATGTATAATGTACACGCTCGTTGATTTGAAGCAAAGCATGCAATCACTAAACGACTAACGACCCGTGTGATGCTCAACTTCCTACGGATACATGTACATGTATGGAATATGGAGTATGGATCTGTAGACTTATACATGCTGTACATTGTACATGTGTGTCACATTACAAACCAAAATCCAATGCAGTACAGTACAGTACAGTGAAAAGATATTTTCTTGCCGGAAAATTCTCTTTCATACAATACAGTATCCCAATATCTAATGATAATATTGAAATCCTCCTGATATTTTTCTAGGTAAACCAAAACTAAAATGAGAATGTCTACAGGATGAAATATGAAATGTATCAAAGTGTACTGGAATTGGATATAGGATTCTGAATTCAAGTGAATTGAGTTGAACAGGTATATAGAATAGACAGAGAGATTGTTGAGAAGAAACAGTATTGTTGGAAAAAAATAAAAAGTTATGCATCCCTTCAGCTTTTGCCCTCGCCACAAAGTACACGTTGAAAAAGAACCTCAACCTACCTCTACATTGCATTACGCTAGACACAACACATACATATGTAGGTGATACATGGTATGGTATTGTATTTTGAATTGAGAAAAAGAACCCTTCAAAATTTACATCCTTTTCACTATGAGCAGACACATATGTATTCTATGTACACAATGGACAAGAACATACCAAAATTTAGAATAGATCCCCATTATTCTGTCAAGAAAAACTTGTCTTCCCTCGTTGAGTAATTTCCATTGAAGCAGAAGAATTGGAAAGAAAAGGGAAATGCCACCAAAACTGAGAAACAAGCAAAGCACTGACACAAGTCTCTCTCTCTCTTTTCATATTCTTTGTACGCTGCATACACTGTCCAAAGTTCTTCTTATCTTCAACAGACTCCAACATACAATTTGCAACGTACAAATTGTACAAAAATTGTAATACATCATACACCACTTCTTTATCTGTATCTTTACTTTGTATACAATATATAAGTGCATGTAAATTGTACACACGTAAAGAGTGACGTTAGTTGTTAGTTGTATATAAAGTTTATATTTTTATGTAGTTTCATAAATATTGAAATATACAATACTTTTTCATTGGGTCACCCAAACGTTCTCATCCTTCATACATGAAAAATTTCTCATTTATCCCTTTCATCTGCTCATTAACACATTGTATTTTATGGTGTAATACATGAAATTAAGTGAGATTTGCCCAAGAGGGAAGTTTACAAGCATAAATGTGTAGTACATTGCCTTACTTCTCCAAATGTGATAATCCATGTAAATGAACATGAATGAAAGTTTAAAACAACCTTTTTTTCAAGTCTTCAAGATATTTCTGTTCTTCTTCTTGTCGTTGTTACTGCTGCTGTTGTTGATGGATTGAAGACGCGAGAAGAACATTTGTATGAGTAGCTTCGAGACATTTCAAACCCATATACATTTTACATACTTATTATTATTATACTTATTGTTATTTCATGTGCATTTTACTTCGTCATGTACACTGTACTTTGTGTTTCAATCCATACTAGCCTAAAACTGCATAATCCACACATGTTTTAATCGCATCTTTCCAATGTACTTTATGGTTCATTCTTTTTCATACTACAACAAAAAGATAGGATGAATCATTACAGTGTAAGTTTATTTCTTACTCTCATACAAATTAAAAATATTACATGCTTTATTTTGGAGCGTTTTGACGTTTGTGGCTATACGATGTACCATGTTTTATGTCCAGAGTTCCATTTATAGTTACAATAATTTACTGAAGAACTCCAAAGCTGAAGGTTGTTCAATAAATAATTCTACACAAAGTATAAAGTATTCAACAGAATATATAGTAAAAGATGTGGTGGTCTGAATAAGAGCTTTTTGGATTAAAATTTTATCACAGTGGATACATTTATGATTTCATTTATTTATTCCTCTCTCCAGATGTAATATACAGCAAGAAAAGATGTGTACATCAAAGGACTCGTTGTAGTGAAAATCACTCCATAAAATAATACAAAGTAACAGCACACACCAAAGTCCAAAGTACATACATGCCGTGAGTACTTTGCTTCTGTGAGTTTTTTTTTATATAAACATCAAGTTCAAAGAGCGCTGGCTGCTGAGATAGAAAAGTAAAAACAACAGTATAAGCATCTACAGTATACAGAGCTGCATGTTATTATATGATTTTCTATATTGATGTGCATTTTTTTTGAACCTATCTTATCACGTAACAATATTGTGCCCCACTGTGTGTACTCCAATCCTTCTGGAAACCGAATACAGTTGCACAATGTAATGTGTGTGCTATATCTGTGTTGTGTATCATGCATTACGTGCATCCATGGATACTTATTATAATAATTCAACTTTCCAACTCCAGCTCCACTTCCACCTCTCTCCACCTCGAAACTGTTATGACGGATAATATCCTCATTATACTATATTATCTATCATATGTCGGCCTTTCTATTTTTTTCCATTCTCGCTTCCCTGCTTCAACTCTCTTTGCTCTAATATTTTCCTTTCCTTGGCTTTTGTCTAGGTTCTAGTTCCTCTCTCACCTTCAAAACAAAATCGGTCTCTCGAAAAAAATCTAAGGCTCTTTTCATGCACCGTACACGCTATATACAGTATAGGCCGTAGTCATATACTTGCATATGCAAGTGCATGTGCGTATAAAGACGAAATTTTGACAGAGGCCTCACAATGCGTTATAATATAATATGATAGCTTCTTACCCTCTTTTTTTTCTATCTTTCTCAATATTATTATACTCTTTATACTCGATAATATCCCACAATTTATGAGGATAGGGAAACAAGAGTGAGACTACAGCAGAGCCGAATATCTTTACAGATAAATAGAATAACAACAAAGACATAAGACATAAGATGCAGTTCGTATGCCATATGGTACAAAATGCTTAGAGGAAGAAAGAGAAATGGAAGAAGCAAAGAAGCACGAACCTCGTGGCAAAGTCTTTTCTTATAAAATGCAAAGTACATGTACATGTGAATGGCGAAAAGATAGACAAGCCTCCCTAGTCTCATACGTAAGTATACAATGTACAATGTACATACTTCATACATAATACATAATAATAGAGTCATGCTCATATACAAACGGCGATAAAGAAGACGCATTTTTTTATAATCTGTTGTATCCAATTTCACCGTATCATGAGTTAGTATATAAAAATATACACTCATGTGCATGTGTGTATTAAAGATTCAGAAGGTTAGTTTACAAGCAGCTTTCTATAAGGAATAGATGCTGCTACAGTCAACGCAGCTTTCAAAGTTATTCTTTTATATTTTGCTTTTATCAAAAAGTTTTACACTCAATATTGTAATCTTAATGCAAAAAATAAGGCATAGGTTTAACTCGGATCACAATTCGCAACTATAAAACAAGAGTTATAAACAAGCGTTTAAAAAATATTGAAATTTCCGCAAAAATTCTTCTTAGCTTGTATTTCAGAAAAATAGAGAATACTTTCAAAAGCATCTTATAATATTATTACTTTGAATCAACAGGATTATTTACAAAATATTCAAACATACTGAAAGTGAGAAATGTTTTCTGCAAAATGGAACCTCAGGATTTTACAAGAATTTGAGCAAACAGGAAGAGGTTGTACAATATGCAACATGTGATAATTTGCTTATAATTGTTCGCTAAAACCTTGTCTACATAAAAAGCCATTATTATTATTATAGTTGCATCGAAGAAGTTTTTATAGGAAACCTCTCAAAGTGTAAAAAAAATACTATAGAGTGGACATATGAGACTCGCTTCTGCAACTCTATGACTCCTTAAGATTAATGTTTAGTTACAGGTGAGCAGTGAGCAAGCTATATAATTTGTGCTAATTTTTAATTCCTCTATCCATCATTATTTAAGTAGTAAATTATACCGAGGCAAATATGGTAATTCATCTTAAAATTTTACAGCCTTTCCAAGGCGTTAATTTGAATCAGGCATCTTGGTACTCATTAGCTCATCATATTTATATTATTTTCATATTCATATTAAGCGTATAAAACTCACATTATGATACATAATATAGGGTAAATCGTCATAACTTTGCGCCTTATGGCAGCTTTTCTTAATAATTATTAAAATTACAATTGACTTTCTTTTTCTTATAAATTCCAGTTCATCAAAGAATAGTTCATCCTCCAGGCTGGCTGACGATTATTGTAAATATGCTTTCAATTTGAAATTTCTAATTTGTCATTAATGTGAGTCAGAGACCCATAGTTCTCGGCCTTTCACTGTTTAAGTATTAATAACATATTGCGTCCATGGTGATCAATATTAAGAAGAACTTTTTAAGGCACAAACTCTTAGACTTAACAGGAATTTCAAGGACTTACTCTTCATTCTACTCTCTAGGTTAAAATGCCCTGTGCCCAAGTTCAACCATGTAAGCATCGGTCTCGACGAAAAGATTACGAGAATGATGACAGATAAAGAGGGTCCGTTTCAAATCTCATCAAAAAATAAATATCTATATAAATTACAAGTTTGTGATTACAAAAAAATCAAAAAAAAAACTATAAATTATCAAGACGTTTGAATATTTAATGTTTGATTCTGTAAGACCACCACTGTACATAATAGGATATTAAACGGGTGAATTATTTTGTGGTTTGAATTATCAAACTGATAATGATGATATAATGAAGAGCATTAAATTAAATCCATCCGAAATTACTCTACAATTTTTTCCATCGTAGTAAATAAAATATTTTTCATCCAGATCTTCTTCCGAATCTTATACTGTGAGCATTTGTCAATAATTGATGTTCATAAATAAAATGTTGACATGTGCGTAAGTATGTGTGTGTATATTTCATGTTTATATTTGGATGCATATGACATGAGGAGGTCATAAAGTTCAACTTGAGAAGAGTAATATTTTCTTGGAAAGGGAAAAAAACATAGCCAGAGATATCAAGTTCTGTAGAAGAAGATGAAATTCAATATGACCGTCAATCACAGTATATAAAAAGCTTAGAGAGTTTCATGTTAGAAAACTAGTCATGAATCAACGTTTTTCACCATCAACATCGCCATCATCTTGGTCTCCATTGCCGTTTTTATACAGCTCCTCTCTATATAAAATCTTTAGATTATTGGAATATGTAATATGTACAGAGCACAAAGTATACAAATATAAATGTACATTTTACACATACATAATATACTTAGACAGAAACAGATACTTGCTCTCTCTTTTTTAAACCCACTGCGACACTTAAATCTCTTTCTCTTCTCCATCCGTATTACGCGTACGTACACACTCGATCAACTAGAAAAAAGGTAAAATCAGACGATAAATAAAATAAATAACAGTGTAATCCGGGTATCTCTCACGACTTTTAACTTCCTCCTATTCCATCCCATATAATAAAATGTGCCTTTTCCGTTTTCCTCAATACTCAACTATTTGAAATTCAGTGGACGCCAAAACGATTCAATATATTCAACACTTTCATGTATGCACAATGTACAATGTACATATATTTTGAATTTTGATAGTCTGATAAAATGAGCATCCAGTAGCATTTTTGTAGCTGTATCATTTTTTTTTTCATACTTATTTACTCTACCACTTCTATCTTTCCTCCTCACTGCTTATAAACTGCTTGAAAATGCCACGTTCGCTCTTATACTTGTTAAATAGCTTTTATGCATACATAAATCAGAATAAGGAATAAAAATCTGAAAGAAGATTCTCTTGATTTCCTGTATAAACTTTCCAACTATTTTACAGTCACTTCGGCACAAGTTTTCATCAACATTATTTTTGTAACGTACTACATGTGTGTGTACTTCAAGACATGGAACAGTATAGAATAATATTCCACATATTGTGTTACATTGCATATTGTATACTCCATACAGATATTGCACGGACTCACATGTACAATGTACATTGTACATATACACGTACACATACAGATAAACTTGTTGACATGCAAATAGTTTATTACTTCCACTCTCATGAGCTCAAGTGCGAGAAATCCCTTTCCTTACAAAACATGTACTTGACACAATCTACAAGTTCCATAAACACCGAGATTTGAGTCAAAGAAAACCAAAACCAAGAAGCAGAATCCAGTTCAGTTACTTTTCTCGAGTTGCGAGAAACGAGAAACTTGAGAGCTGGAGACATACATAAATATATATATATACACATGTATAATATAGAAGAAAGACAGAAATTCTATAGTGAAAATACTACAAGAAGATGTTAGTACAAACACATAAAACACACGAGTATAAATTTATATGTGCATAATAATATATAAAGTACAAAATATAGACTGAACTTGGAAACGATTGAATAGATGCCGACATCCCGATAACAGCAGTAACAACAATAACAAAACTACATGCTACATACTACGTACTATGCAAGGATGGACTCGACAAACTTCCAGTCTAGAGATTTGTACACAGTACGTAATACTGAGTTTATAGAGTAGAAAGGGAAGAGGATCTACAGAAGAAGAACGGGAGAGAAAATCAACATTGAAATTACACAGAGTTTGTCTGTTTTTTCCAGATACACATTATACACCGCAGTAAATTGTTGTACAGTAAAAGAAAATGTCCTGGATATCAACTCAAATTCAGCCAACACTTGCATTTTACCAAGAAGACAGTGTAAAACACACACACACCGAATACCGAAAAGACACAGAGAGGGACGGGAAAACGCAAAAGCGATACTGTGTAAATTGTTATTTAATTCAGTACATCACATGCTCACCAACACTTTACTATTCACATTCACATTTTTGGTCTAGCCTGGTCTCTTCCAGTTTCCAGTCTGCATCATAGAACAAGTTAAACCTCCTCTGTTTTTTCATCTACTGCTTTTGGCTGGAACTCATAGTATAGTCAATAGTCAGTCAACATCAAAACCAACACTATGGAATGATAAAATGAGCCAGGCTACCCAAGAAACAAGAATTGCTTTCAATGTGTGAGTTTTGTTGTATCACATGGATCTGATGCTTGCAATTTGCTTCAAAGTCCATACTCCATTACTCCATACAACACAAAAGTTTCAGTTATCTGTTTAGAATTTAGAATGCAGTTTCGGCTTTAGATTGAAATGCAAATGCAGCTCATCAAAGATGAGATGAGATGCATGGATGTGCACTGTGCACTGTGTACTCTATACTCTGATGAAAGCATTACACATTAAATAAATAATTATCAAACATTCACACATAGATGCGACTCATTCATGAGCATGAGGATCATGATGGCCGGCTTAGCTTAGAGCAAAAATTTAAGGGTTTTTCTCTCCCTGTTTTGTAAGTGCAATGTAACATTTAGCATTTTCCGTGGTACAAAGAATGGTAAAGAATTCTACTTGTATCCTTTTGTACCTTGTGGCTATCCCATTGTCGACACATACAAATATACAAAATACAAATGCCCACACACACACATGTTTTGTACAATGTACAATGTGTGTGAAATTCAAATGCAAACTACAAATCTTGTGGGCTTGACTTTTCTTTCTCTTTTTATATCTTTCTCTTTAATGCTAATGTGTACCTACAGTCACTCAGGCATTTATGTGCATTTGAATATTATAGGCGCATACTTACAAAGTAAAAAAATCTGTGCATACGACTAAATCTATACAAAGTAGAATCGCATAAATATTAAAACTTCATCCCTCTTTCATACGCTGTACACTATACACTATAATATACAATACACACAATCATAGATATGCGTGAAATATAATCTACATGTGCAAGTACAAAAGGTAGAAAAAAATATGGTTTAAACGATAAATAGGTTAGTAATAGTTCAATGGTAAAAGGATGCAACTATTTTGTTTCATTTTTTGCATCCTAATGAAATCTTTAGCGTTTTTTATTTTATTTTTTACTGCCTGCATTTCATTTGTAATTTCTACTGTTCACTGTACAAGATGATACACAACATGTATGCAGTAAAAGTAGCTTGTTTATTTATTCTGCCTACAAAGTCATCATCAGCAAAGTCGGGAACGTTAGAAGAATCGTTGTACTATGTATACAATCTACGACATATTGCCTTTAGCTGCAGTCCTTTTATAAAGAAATATAAATAGCCATTTAGTACAGAACAGTAACAGTAAGAGTAAGAGTCAGCGGACGGCTCAACGAAATGATAATAAATGATCTGAGTCGACATCAACATCATCACTTAACTCTATCTATATTTATTTTTAGAGACAGTCCGCTCCTGAACATTGTCAAGAGGAGGAATCATATCATTAAACTATGCACGTTTATGGTATACAATGTACACTGTACATATACTTTGTACATGAATGTACAATGCATTTATATAAAACATCCCTCCAAGACATGGAAACTTGTTCTTTAATTCTCTTTCCTTGCATTAAACTTCAAACAGTAGAACATTTGAATGCTGCATCTATCTAATTACAATTACAATAAAAACGATTAGTCGTCCTTCTCAATTTTTGTCGTGTTATTATCATTAACTTGTAGATGTAGTAAATACATATGAATGGTATTCATAGCAAATGTAGCAAATGCTTCACTAGTTTTTAAAGAAAAAGAACAAACCTTTAATTGTAAGCGCCATACCCACATACATGCATAGATAAATACACACAACCAGCAACCAGTAATTATTGCATTTTGTTAACATAGACAAATAAGTCTATAATACAAAGTACAAATAAAAAACATGGTATTGATCACTATTATTATAAAATTGTGGGGACATTTAATCCTAAAGCACATACATGATGGACGTGTGCTTATAAGTATGTACCGAAATTCATGTAAAAGTTTACTTACAACAGATAACCCATAATGTATTTGCTTGTTCCTTGTTGGAATAAAGAGACCAGTGGAACAGTGAGCACGAAGAATGACATCAAAATAAAGACGGATTCAAATTATGCATACATGTGTGTAATGACTTATTTAGAAAATTTTAACAATCAGTATTGAGAACGGATCACTCACATTCAACCATTCATTCATCCATCCATTCTATTCATTCACTCTGACTCGCTCACTCGTTCATTGAGTCATTGAGTCTGTGAAAAAAAAACGTTCAATCTTGTATCAATCTAGTCTGTGGTTGTAGTTGTGGCCAAATGATGGGAAATGAAAGGGAGAATTGAAATGAAAACGAAAATGAAAATTAGGAACGTGTCCTAGTCATTTACATATTATACTAACGTGTTCAATGTTTAATGCTCCATGTACAATGTACGTAGGTACTGTAAAGCTAAATGCAAATAAATCATAAAAATAAATAACATCAAGTCTCTTATACCCAATGTAAATAAAGATTTTATGCTACATAATGTATGTATAATTCGTATAATATTGGCCTTTGGGCATTTTTAAGGAGACAATACAATTCCTTGCTTTAAAAATGAATCACCCAAGTCTACAAAAATTAGGATAGTAAGATACAAGCTAAAAACCTCGAATATTCTCTCTCTGTCCCTACAAAAACGTGTCTTAGATTTTAATTTAAATCTGAAGCATTGCTTAAACACTTTATTCTTGAAATTAAAAGTTTCCTATTTATTTTTTTAAGTCCCTTCTTTTGTATTATGTGCTAAAAAAAGTTATAAATTTTAATCTAATGTACAATTTTTGATACACATGTGTATGTACGTTTTCGATGGCAAGATATTTACCCATGCAGAGTTAGATACATAATAATGTAAAGGTACATAGTAAAAAGTACAAAGCACAAAGGTATCACTACAAGAGCACACAGGCGGTCTCTACTTTTACCCTTCATTCGGCCAACTTTTTTGTACAGAGTAATGTTATAGATACAATTTTTTCATGGGTTATATATACAAAACAAGCCGCTTGGACTGCTGTGAAATTATACAGGAATAACAGAAGAACACACACAAATATAATGTTAAACAGGGAACACATATTAAGTTTGATTGAAGTTTTGCCATTTCATTCATCTTGTTCCATATTATGTAGTGTGTACACATACATTATACTCGAGATTATACTTCATCTGCTTCATCCCATTGCTTTCCATTCAATCCATCATCAATTCTCACTCTCTGTCTACAGTCTGTAAAACTGTCTGAATTTGAATTTCAGCTAGGAATTTGAACATTTGAACTGTCGGATTCCCTTTGTTATTGCTCAAGTATACATATACATACGTCGTAAATGCATAAATGCATGTATTTGTCGATGGTTGGCCTCATTATACAATAAAAATTACGTATGATAATAATATATAATATTCTGTACTCTGTCTATCATTAATACTATTTACTATTGTGCCGACTTGTTAAAAATGTTAGCACAGCTTGTTCCTTATAATGTCTCGTGCTGCTGTCCTTTGATACTCAAGATACAAACTCTGAACTCAGCTTGTTCAAATGCAAATTTACATCCGAATCCAAAATCGACGACAACCCATCTCGTACATTTGAATTTGACATAAGACGTTATACGTTAGAGTATAATAGAGTAAACCGTGTCACTATTGTAGATTGTACATTGTGTATGAATACATGTAATAGTAATAATAATAATATTTATAATAGTAATACCTTGCAGATCATGAATTTTAAGTTTAACATTTATAATTTATATAGGATCAGCTCAATCAAAAATGGATTGACAAGACAACATTGAGTGCATTTATGTTAATGCAATAATTCTTATTCTCATTTTTGATTCCATTGTAAATGTTGAATTTGCATCATTTGAATAATGTCAAAGAGTCGAGTCGAGTCGATCTCGGCAAAGACGACATAAGAGAAGATTGTATAAGGAAAGAAAGAAAGACAGACAGAGCGAAATAAAATTTTAAGTCTTGAGTCTTGAGCAAGCAAGTGTCAGGCAAAAAGGAAGAGAATAAAGAAAATCACGACAATGGAATCAAGAATCAACATGAGCATTGAATAATTGTTGAATATGTACAATGTAATACAAGGTACATGCATGCTCAATGCTCACTTTTATACATCTTACATCTTACACATGTACTTACAGTTGTAAATAAATAGATAAAAAGAAATCCATTCATCCATCTGATCCATCTTTTTGACTGACTGCCTTACTAAGAAACTCAATGTACATATATATGTATAACTTTCAAGAAATAAAGAGTATAAATTTCATGTCTGAGTTTCACTTCATGCTTTGCAGCAATTACAGGCTGTCTTAAAATCATAAGGTTTGATACAGAATCATGATATGCATAATATTATATATTCTGATGTCTGAATGTATTCTGAAATATTACAGCATTACAACTTGAGTATTACACATGGCTCTTGGAAAAATTTTCATCCATTTAATGAATTACGCAATACATTTCTTTTTGCTTAGGTATTTATTTATCTACTCCACTGAGATAAATATATAGGTACTTAAAATAGCACAATATGATTGACTATTGACTGGCAGGAAACTCCACGTTTTGACCTTTTTTCCTAATGCTCTGAATACCTTCATTCCTCATCACTACATCATATAAAGGTATTGAATATTCTCAATTTCTTATTCTAGACTCTAGACCACACTAACTAACATATTATAGAACATAAAGTGCCCGCAACCACGAGGCACAAGACGACAAGAGAACATTTCGTCTCGATTCATTTCTCTTGTTCTTATTTACTTGTCTGACAGAAATGGTCAGTCTCTGTGTCTCTTTCTCTTCCTCTCTCTCTTGTTGTCTATTGATACAGATATTGATTGTGCATTAATGGAAGCACATAAATAAATATCGTAAAAAAAGAATACAATCATAATAATCACGGTAATAATACACACATATACAGGATTTTTTACTGAGTAAGGTATAATTTATTATGCAATATGCAATGGTAAATAGCAATAAAATAGCGTCTATTTACTTTCTTATCTGACTCGTCCCATCACATCACATCGCACCAATTCATAATATCTTTTGCATTACAATACAAGACACATGAACATGGACATTATGTAGTACGCTGAATTAAAAGACTATCCTTCTCATTATCGTGCCGTTTATTTACTTAATATTACAATTCTCATTGTTATTTGTAGCTGATACTGAGACTGATACTCTCAACTCTCAATTGAGTGCAAGCACGAGATGTTGATATAACAAATGAAAATAAAATGAAATGGAGAGTCATAAATTCATCTGATGGCACGAACTTTTGCAGTAATTGAGAATGAGAATATTAAAAGTATTTCGATTCGCAACGGACAATGAACATGAAAATGAAAAGGCTTTTTTTTCTGCATACTTTTTTTGCATGGTCGGATTTTAATATTTATTCTCAATCCTCAACACTCAATGATTCTAACTCAAACTCTTTCATTTAGAACTGCATACAACTTTAAGATAATTCATAAAGGCGAAATAATGTGGAGCGCTAGGGCTCACTCAATGAACTTGTACTTTTTTTGCACTTGTTTCTTTTTTACTTCCCATCTCATGATAAATTGCTATAAAAGTCTTAAGACTTAAGACTCAAGTCGAAAAAGAAAAAGTGCTTGTGTATTGTATATGTGGTGAAAAAAGAAGGAAAAAAAATATTGATATTTAATTTCAGCGGATATACACACTAGCTTTGCGTCTATCTCTATCTCTAAACTTTTTTTTTCATGGGCACACTTTGCACTTCTCTATTCTCTATTCACAATTTATAGTTTATAGTTCACAACTCAAAGCTTAAAGAAACAGATATATACACGCATAATACATACATGAAAATGCGTGTGGATAGTCATAAATACTTTTTCACACTTGCTTCAGACTTTTTCTAGACATGTAGATTACTTATGCAAGTCTGTTTTTGCAAGGCTCTTGTACAAACATCGCCTATTTATAAATGTAAAAGTCAAGTGAAGGAAAGGCCTTATAAAATTGTGGAAGAACCAAGATTAAGGATAAAGAATACAAATATTTCATCCAACTACTGTAAACTGTATATCTCTATGTATATATATACTTTTTTCCACTCTTTCCTTCTTTCATTCTGATCATTTCTGCTTCCTCTCGCGTATATTTTTTTGTAAAAAGTACTACTGCTCTCTCTTTCGCAGCGAGAAATTGTAACTGTATTATAAACTAATAGAAGGAATAGAGAAAGAAAGTGGGTGTATAAATCCAAATCCGAATCCGACACTTCCACATTGTTATACATGTGGCGAAAAATAATATATGAGTTTGACTAGACTCGACTTGACTTGGTTTGACTTGACTCTCATCAGACATAGAGAAACAGGAACGATCTGTTCTCAACCGTCTTAAAAGAGAGAATATTATAACAGCATCAAATCCACAATCCACCATCACCGCAATCCATGATATTGTCATATGTAGTCTCTTTACGGTTTTATATACTATAGCATATATGTATATTTAT
>JABASP010001897.1:0-24361 GCA_019776565.1 Sminthurinus signatus | reverse complement strand
CACAATGCCCCAAAGGTCGGAAAAAGTCAAGAAAATTGACCTTTAAGGGCTCGTAGGTCCCAAACGAAGGCCCATGCATGGCAGCGACCTACATATTCGTTATCAGCGTAAAAAACTGAGTCGGGTAGGATACATGAGGTTTCAAAAGGAGCGGGGCCCCAGACAACGTTCCATTGTGAGCTGAGATTTGCCGTGATCTACTGCCGACACTGTAGGCCATGAAGTATGACGCTTGAATGTGTATTATGATGTGTGAAGAAGGAAAATTTGTATAATGTAGAATATTTACTAGGAGCATCAAATATATTACATATTACACCTGAGAGCGTAATCTGCATACTCGATACTGGACTTGGATGAAATATATTTTCAATTTGTGTATTTGGTATTTTGTATTTTGTATTTGAGAATGAAATTATATTGCACATTATGAGTATAAAAAAGTCCTTTAATTTATTTCAGACCAATGTGATTCAGACTCAAAACTCAGAGTCAGAACCAGAACCGGAGTCAAAGTCAGCTGGAGATTTTTTTTTATTTTTCTTCTCTAATAATTGTTATTCGCCATTCACCCCATATTAAAAAACCATTAAAGTATCCTGAACACATTTTGAGTATTCTGCCCAGTACCCAGTATGTGCAGTGCACAGCCACACACTACTAATGTTGTCATTAGGACGAAATAAGGTAAGGTATACGTCAGAGTGGGGAAGAGGAGAAATGAATAAAATATATTATCTCGTACATAGTATTATTATAAAATACTGGGAAATTATTGTTATTTTTTTATTACTATTATTTATAACTCAAGAACATGCATTATGCAAACTGTGGCTATACTTTTTACTTTTACAATTTAGTGTACATTTATTCTAAAATGTATCATGCATAAATACGTGAACATTGTACATACATATGTGTATGTGATGGCAGACAATACTTTTTTGCATTCCTAATTTTTGCTCCACCACACAGACAGACACACACATACACACACACACACACATGCACACGACATATACAAGATACGAGGTAAAAGATACAAACTGCATGGAAAACTACAAAATGACAATAATTTACAACACTCACTCGGTCATGCACCAGTAAAATACAAAATACAAAAAAAGTATTCAATGGTTGTGACATGAAAAAAAAATTTAGGGTTTGCTAATGAAAAATAAAACAGAGCTCTGGCAGACAATTCTGCCATTTCCCTGACTCGCTCACAGCAAGACATTTCACACCAAGCTACATGGCAGTTTTTTTCTCCAATAAATTAAATATATTCTCCACTCTCCACTCTATACTTCGAACTCATTTGTTATTATAATTATACAGGGCATGTATATAGTATATACATTATACATAGCTGCAATATATTTTGTATGTTACACAATCCCAAAACCTCGTGGAAATGACTTTACCTTTGCATTGGACAATTGCAGAGACAATGTTAAAAGAACTCAGAAAGATGAAACACAAGAAAGGGACAGACTTTTATCTTGTATATTGTACATTGTACATTACATGTCTACGCCTCACAAAACTCTACCCATTTCCTGAAATCCAGAACCGGAAGAATCCGTATAGTTTTAAAATGTATCTTTTATAAAGTTTTTCAAAGGTCGTCATGTCTCATATGTAGCTGAAAGCTAAGCCAGAAAACATGAGATCTTGAGCTCTTTTTTCCTCTATCAAGTTTAAAAGCTATCCAATTTTTAATCAAAAAAAGTTCCAAACTCCAAACTAAACTCATTTTAAGACGCTGGTCTTATAAACTTCAATAATAGATTTAACCAAGACAATTCAATTTTCAATATTTTGAGCTTATAATTTGAGAAATACTCTGATTTTTTAATCCATTTTCTTCCACTTCTTCCGTTTGAACTAGACTAAAATGTCGACCAGATCATAATAAGAAGTTGAGACTATTCGTTTACGCATCACTTTAAAATCAAGTAGCTGTCTGACGAATCTAGAATCTATAGAATCAAGCAAAGAAATACAAAAACTAAAAGACCACAATCCGCAGTCACATTGCTTTAAATTTTATGAAATATGTCTCTCTCAGTTCTCAAGCCAGTGAGTCCGTTTAGTTTCAGAAGAAGGATGATGAGTTTTGAATTCTCAACACATAGTTTGACTTCTGCGTATCATTATCATTATTACTGTACTATTGTCTGTACTTTATACTTTATACATTATACATTGCACATGCAGAGAGCAGAGAGCAAGAGACAAGAGAGTCATCCTCTTCATCAACAAGTCAGCCTTAATTCTCCTTCTCATAAACATGGCTCGACTTGACTCTCTCGTTCTCTGACAAGTCAGTGTCAGTAGAGTGTAGACTAAAGAGTTGAAGACTCAAGTACTAATCGTCTTGTGCTAACTACTGAAACCAAGTCTTGAATTCGAATTCGAATTTGAAATTTTAACTCAACTGACTCTTGTTTCTACTTTCCTACTTTTCTACAGGTAGAATGAATCTAGAATCTAGAAACGAGAAAACACGTGTATAAATGCTAGAGACTAGAGATGCGTAAGTTGTGAGCCGGTCGGGAAATGAACCATTCAAAAAATTCCACGTGTTTCTTTATTGTTTATTCTCATTCTCATTAAAAACATTAAATACGCACACGGAACAGAGCTACGGAACTTGAGACTTGACATGCAAAATGCAAAAGGAAATATCAGTAATCTGTAGTTCAAAATCAAAATCAAAATGATATTGAAATAATATTACACTTTTTCTTATTAGTCCTCTCTTATTGATGTCTCATGTATTTCCCTTAATTTTAATAATAAAGTTTGTTAAAGTTCATGTACTTTTTGGTTTTGTGTATCAAGTTAAGCCCTTTATGTTACATGATGATAATTGTGAGTTGTTGATATTTGATTGCTGATGACGACAGTGACAACAGTAGATGCGATGTGTAAAAAGTAAAGAGTGTGACTAAAAGGCAAGTGTAGATATTTTTTTCAAGCTTCAAGAATGAAAGAAGAGCATGAAACATGAAACATGAAAGTGAAATGAAAACGAGGAAAAAATCTCGTTTTCTCTGGATTCTGGATGTCAATAATATAATATTTAGATTTGTTTGGAATGTGGAATTCTGGTTTTCTGGTTTTTTATTGGCAAGTGGCGACTTTTGTTTTCTCTTAAAACTTGCACGTGAGTAACAGTGTTGATTTTTGACTCTTGCTTCTTGATTCTAGATTCTGGACTGTTGACTGATAGCTGATAAAAAGTATGAAAAGTGTGATATTCAATAGAGAATTGAGATGCTCATGTTTTTTTATTATGTTACTTTTTAAAACATTATTATTATAATCCAGAATCCAGAATCGAGAAATCCAGACAAGGTTAAAATATAGCTCAAAAAAGTGAAGCACAGTCATTAAGTTGAGAGTCTGAAATGGGAAAGATTTATTTTGTTGTTATAAATAATAAAGAGCAGACTTCATTAAGTTTACAAATGGAGCTTCAAAAGAGGTTCATAAAAGATAAAAGATGACACTTTGACCTTGTGTTCCTTTTTGTGCATTGAAAAAAGAAGAGGAAAATGAATTCAAGTTCAAAGTATTACTAGATACTTATTATAATATACAATATACACCTTTACGCTTTATGATATTACATTATGCAAAGAGATTTCAACTAGAATATTTATCCATGTGGTGTCATAAAATGGGATGAATCCACATACATTCTTACATCTTACATTATAAATTGTACATTTACACTGTACACATGTACGAAAATGATGATTTGGAGATTTTAGTTCATCTGGATTTTTCTTGATGCTTTTCTTTCCTTTGATTCTTTGGCAATCGTGATATAATGTGTCATTACTAGACTAGAGACTAGAGACTATGTAGATGAGCACCTACTTCAACTTTCAACTACTCCAGGGCACTTTATCAAAGTCATAGTCAATCTATCTACATTTTACATTTTATGTGTACACATACACACATTTCAGCAATTCAACATCCTGCTCACTGCTCATCATGAGATGAGATAAAAGTTGAATTTGAATTTGAATGTATACAAATCTTGAACAGGAGTAGAGAAAAAACTAAAAAGAAGAGAGAATACAATCACAAAATGTACATTGTACATACATAGAAAATTTGCAAGTTGTCTTTTGTCTGTTGTCTGATGGAGTCTGGATTTTGGATTTTGGAGACTCATGATGTGATTTCTCACAACTTGTTATCTATAAATGTAAACGTCTCAAATGTTGTATGATGTAAATTGTAGATGTAAGTATTATATATTATATTATATATGTAACGCCTCTGTTTGCTCACTCACTCATTCACTCCTTCACTCGCTCGAGATTTATTTATTCATTTATTTTGTTTATGTGTATCTTTTTGCAGAATTGAGAATTCGTCACATACACGAATCTAGAATTTACTTACTTTTATTATATTATATTTTTTGATATCAACAATCAAGGTAAATGACGCCTGCAAAACTACATGTATCTTCACATTAAAATGGAAACATGAACCACCTTTTTACTTTTGTTTCCTCAAGTGTCAAACTGCTTTTATTATCATATCTCTTTTAACTTTTAAATGTATTCTATATTCAAACTTTGTCGTCAGTTATCACGTATCACTGAACAAATACAGATAAATGTAATAAAAACTGGCTTAACAAAATCCACATTTTACCTCAAAGCTGAAAGCTGAAACATTAGAGAAACGAGAACGGAGTAAGAAAAGAATAATATAGATACTAGATACTTTTAATCATTTATCATTCCTTTTGTGTAACACTTGATGTATAGCGTATTTTTTTAAACCATGGTCAAGTTTAGACATTCAAGATCAAAATGAGATGGAATTTTTCCTATTATAATTATTACTAACAGCAAACAAAGGTACATAATAAAAAGATACACCATGTGTTTGCATACTGCATTATTTAAAATGTACCACATTCAGTCATCATCTGTAGCTTATTCAGTTTATTCAGTAGATATTATAGCATTTAGTATTTAGTAGAGGATGATACAAATAAGACGTAATATCATGTAATACATTTATGTATTATGCAAAAACGTGGAGGTGATGATGTTGAATGTTAAATGTTGAATGCAGAGTGACGACTGTCGACCTTCACTTTCCCTTCCTTTCATCTCCCTTTATTAAATTCATTGTTTATCTATTATGGATGGTGCAATTAATTTTAATCTGTCTGTATCATAATATGTATTTCATATTCTTCATTCTACAAAATTAGGCATGTATAATTGAATATTCCATTTTATTTCGCTACATTTACATGTATAATATAAAATACACAATCTAAAATACTTGATTCATTTACATGACAAAAATTAATGAGATAATACACATTAAAGTTTTTTTGTAGGTACATTTTTGCACCTCTTCCAACATTAGTTATAACTTACAAGTTATAACCTTTAATCGCATCTTTACTTTTCTTGGAATTTGGAATTACTTCCTTAAACAGATTTTGAATTTTTAACCTACTGCTTAAAAACTCACTCATGTGTATCATTTATGTTATACGTTGATTTTACGTTTGATTGTTGAAGTTACTATTAAATTGGAAGAAATCTATTCTTTTTCTACGAGCCAAAAAAAATAGTTAGATTTGAACTCAATGCTCAATTTTCAAGGCTTGAGTCATGAGATTTGACGCCTGCCAGAAATACAACAATCAACCGACAATCAACAAAGTACCGTGATTTTTTTGATATTTGATCGACTTGTCTAGAAAAAAGTCAATTGTAGCAAGAAACTAAAAAGAATCATATGTATATAGATGAAGCATAAACATGAACACTTTTGTCATTATCTAAATTCTGGAGTTTTTTCGTGTTCTGAACTGAACTGAACTGAATGTAGCTCGAGAACAACATCGTGGCTCAGAATTTAGAATGAAAACTATTATTACCATCAAAATACTAGGTATAGAATAATATAGTTTCTGGTTTTTTATCGTCTTGAGTCTTGAATTTCAAGTTGGAAACCGTGAGTTGCTGTTTTTCAGTGACCGTCTTCTTTCAAGAACGTTTTTATCTGTATGAGCCTTACTTTTGAATTCTGAGTATTAAAAAAAATCGTGTCGGGTGCAGAAAATAGATGGTCGAGTTACATAAAAGAAGAGCTGCAAAAGACAAGTTACAAGTGTCCAAATCAAGTCGACTTTACTCTTTGCTCAAGATTTATTTTGCTCCCAAAAGATTTTAAAATTTATTTCGACCACCTCATTTACGTCAGCACAAGAAGGCAAAAAGCAGTCCGAATCCAAATCCAAGTATAATGCATTAAATCTTGCAAAGTTTTGTGTTAATATTATTTGTAATCTACACATTCATGTTCAATGTTCAGTGTTCATGTGTATCTGCTCGTTTATCTTGTAAATCTCAAGTCTCAAGTTTTAGATCCAAATCTACAGTCTACATTTGCTACTCTCTTGCTTTTACTATTATTCACTGCTTCTTCGTCTTCTTCTTCTTATGACTTATGACGTACTTATGACGAGGTAAAAATCTATTTAGTAACTACTTTTAAACCCATTTATTCGCATTTGAGAGCTTGAGCGTTGAGCATTGAGAATTGAGCATTGAGCATGTGAACACTTGAATTTTTATCCGTGGATTAACAGCATGAAGTACATTATAATTATAATTTTTGTCCCTCATTTCTCTACATTCTACATAATAATATTATGATGAGCATGAGTACACTCTCAACTCTAAACATCACACATGTGTGTACATATATGTAGTATTTTAGATATGATTTCTTCTGTCCATCTCCTTGAGACTTGAGATTTGAAATTTGACCATCTTACGTACTTATAACTACTACCTTCTACACACATGTATAAAGTATAAAGTATAAACGGAGGAATAATAATACAATAATTCCTGATGTCGTCCTTTTTACAACTATTTAGAAGCAAAGTAGAAGAAGAGGGAAAAAAGAAGATAATGAGAACAAGAAAAGACACGATTACATTACTCATGCTGGACGACGTTCTCTCTGTGTGTCTTGTGTGTTGTATGAGATATGAGATTTTTTTTATCTACCTCCCACGATCAACTTTTAAATTCACTCTCCATCCAACTTTTGAATGTAATGTAATTCACTAAATATTTTATACTGTGTTGTGTGTCATACATGTTGTGTTGTGTTGTGTTATGTGTACTAAATAGAAATTAACACGATAATTGAATTTCGTTTTGCACTCAAAAAAAAATGTTGAAAACTCCAACTATTTGTCTATCTACAATCTGCAATCTGCAATTTACACGACACAATAATATGATAATAATAATGATGGCAATTGGAATAGGAATAATAAGAATAAGAATAATTGAGGGTTTCCAACGGAAAAAATTCAAACCTGTCAAATTTGAGTTTTGAGTTATAAAAGATCATGTGTCTACACTCGACACTCTCTAGACTCTCCACATGGAATTACTCTTTTCAAAGTAATACACTCAATTTTCCTCAACCTATCTTCATAATAATATAATGTAGAATACACTTTACATTTTACAACACGAGATACAAGACACAATTAACATTATCTATTTTTGCATTTTAAAAAAAAGCTGTGAAAAGTTTATTGCATGCATTTTCTCATTTCTTATCCTGAATGCAACTTGGGCCTTTTGGAATTTGGAATGCATTTGTATGGCCAAAAATCAAAAATTTGAAGGAAAAAGATCTTAAAAGTTTGTACACTGTTCAAGGTGAAAAAATGATTCTGATTATAATTCTGCACTAAATTACAACAAAAAACTGCAGTTTATAGTTTCCATTCCCACTAAAAGAGCATATAAAGTTTATCACAGGATAAATGATAATGGATAATGTTAGACGCGTGTAAGTAGATAGATTTGATAGAAAAATCATAAACATAAAAAGTAAAAAAAAAATCTCGCCTTTTCATTCGTTTCATTTGTCTTGAGTCTTTAGTCTTGAGACTGCAGTTCATTTCCTAGAATTCAGAATCTAAAATTTAAAATGTAAAATGCAATAATATAATATTGTGTAATTTCTGAGAGAGAGTCAATGAATTTGAAATTTCAAGCATGAAAGAGGAAGAGTGTTTGGAGTTTGGAGTTTGGAAATGAGAAACAAGAGAATCAAAGACGATAGAGTTTGGAACAGTTTACAGGGAATTTTTATTGGGCTGTTTGCTGTTTTCCGTTTGAGGACGAGCGACGAAGGACGAAAGACGAGACTACGGGAGGTCATAAAGTGTGAAAATCAAGTGCTTTGTACAAGTGAATAAAATCATATGGGAATATAAAAATATGATAAGCAAAACAAAATGGAAAGGAGAAACATAACACCTGCTTATGACATTGTCCGTCTTCTGTCTCTGTCTCTGCTCTGTGTATTCTCTACGGATTACGGATCTATGCGCTTTAACGCTCTTTGCTCTCCTGCTCAAATAATACACAAAGTATAAAGTAAGTAAAAAGAATAGAATATATACAGTATACAGTCAGCGGTCACAACTTCTTTTCCCATTGTTACTAAATTCGCCATGGCTCTTGCCGAAAGAATTTGTCCATCTCCATCAAGTATTTTCTATGTGTAGTGCACATTGTAAATTGTAATATGCTTACTTACTGATATAGTCAACTAAAAAATGTGTACACAATGCAAATGCAGTTTTACATTTTATGTAACAAATCACACACGACTTTGTTATTTGTTACTCCTTCCATTTTCATTTTCATATACAAGTACTTTTACAACCATGAACCATGTGCATTCTAATAGTGGCCATTGTGCTGTAGTATTTAGTACTATGAGTTAATATGTACTCGCGATGAGATTTTACATTTTACGCTTTAATGCAAATCTTTTTATGACCACTCATTCAGTCACTCAAACTCATACTCATTCCACTCCACTCCATTCCATTCATTCACTCATCATCAGATTCCATCCGTAGAAAACTTGACAACTTTTAAAACAATAAAGATTAAACTCTCACCATTTAGTATTTAGTACACACTACACACTACACATTATCCCATACTGTACACAAAAAATTTATTATTTACAATGGAACAAACTGATATCCTTTCTTCTCAGTCCATAAAACGAGAGCTTAATTGAGTTTTTTATGCTAACTAGATACTAGATACGTGCTCAAGTACTAAATACTAAATACTGATACTCTTTATTTTATTTTCTCTTCTATATTATTTCTTTCGCATTTTATTTTTATAGCTGAATTTCTAAGATAAAAAATGCTGAAAATTGTCAAAGCGTTGAAAGTTGAAATGAGTATGTGCTTTACTTTAAATTTCTCAAGCCTATGGGTTTCTAACAAGGTCTCATAAATATCCAATCAGGCATTTTTTAAATCTCGTCCAACGTTTTCATAAAATGGACTAATTTAAATTTTAAAAGCATACAAATTTTAAAATTCAAAGCAAAGCAAAATACTTGGAAAACGTGGAATTAGAAATAGACAATACATGAACTTGAACATGGGAATTGATTTATTGTTTTTGTACAAAATTGAAAATGTATCTAATAAATTAGCCAAGTTTTACCTTTTTATTTGATTTTGGTTTTAGATTTTAAATGTAAGACTTTGTACTTAAATTGGAATTTTGAATTGGAGAGGGATGAAATTTTAGTGTTGGCGTATATGTATACGTAGTATGTCTTACATTTGTTTTGTTGCACATGGAATGTATCATGAAAGAAGTAGAAAGCAAATGTACATACTAAATACTACATGCTACATGCCGTATGTGGTGGATCTGTAATAATACTCATAATGATGTATTCTAAATGTAAATGGTAAATGGTAAATGTGTACAAGTGAAATATGGGAAAATTCCCTGGGAGTCACGATATGATTTGTAGTCTGATTGGCTAATAGCTACTTGTCAAATCACACAAGAAGATCAAGTCCGTCACATTTTTTATCCTTCTTCTTGCTCTTCTTCTACATTCTACATTCTAGATCCTACACTGCATGTCACGCATATAACCAATTTCAGCTCTTGAATTTGTCTACTTTTGTCTGCACAAAAAAGCGTGCATCCGTCAAACTGCACTGCACATTGTACTCTGTATTTTCTGCATTTTACAAAACCATCTCAAATCTCGTTTGAGATGTATCTTGAATCTTGAATCTTGAAAATAATACATTTCAGATTTCAGTTCTGAGTAGAAAAGATGAAAGATTTTGTAAAGAAGTATGTAATTTCTACCTTTTTAGACTTTTCTATGATATTTTCCTACGAGATGCTCCATAATTCCATAAACTCCACAATTCTCAAAAAAATTGTGATTTTCTTCTTTCTGTGGCGAGGAATCATCTCATGCCCAATGAATGCACAATAGATACACACTACACACATTCTGATACATATTAGGAAGTGATGAAATATTCATGGTAGATTCTCTGTTCATTGTACTTTGTACTTTGTACTAGATGAAGAATGAAGAAAGAAGAGTTGAGAGTCATAATAATAAACTTGATTGTTTGTACAAGCATTATCTGTTTTGTATACATGAATGTAAAATGTACGGTGTACATAGTATTATTACGTATGCATAAGTGGAGATTTAATTAAAGCATTTTGGAAAAAATGGAGTTGAGTTTCAATGTGTGCTCGTTAAAAATCCAAGAACAATCTAGGCGAGTTGATTCATACAAAGTCAAAAGTATACAGTACATCCTACTCTCTTTCTATCTCTCTCTGCTCATACACGTGGAAATGAAATCCATGTTTTATATTTGTGTTCTTTATCCATCATTCACCGTCCATCGTTCATCGTCCATCGTCCATATTTCATATTGCCCGTTCCTATTCAAGATTGAAGATTGAAGTGGAGTAGGAAGTAAAAGAAAAATACTCTCACACACACACACAATCTTTAAGTATTAAGTATAGTGTATTAATGAGAAAGCTTTTTCCACTTGTGAATATTCAAGCATCAAGATTGAACAACATTGAAAAGGCCTGTCGGTATTTCCTTTTTTTTCACCCTCTTCATCCCTTTCTTCTACTTGTTCCTCTTCCCTCTTCTTGGTCTTCTTTGCTTTAATTACTGGTTGCTATTTTATCTCTGACATCAGACCGCCAGACTTACTTACTCATATTATATTATTATACTACACTATAATATTGTGTATTGCATTGGACTGGCTTGTTTGAGGATCTGTTATCTACATTATTTGTTCAAATAGAGCTCGGAAAGTTATAAAGCAATCCACAATCCACAAGAAAAAAACTAGAGTCAAATGCTGATTCATTTCTCCCTCTCTTTTTCTCTCTCTTTCTCTTCTTCTTTTAGTATTCAGTATATACGTATTCAAATAGAACCGTGCACTTGTTTCTCGATACTCGATCCTCAAAGTCTACACAGAAAATGTACCGATTGTTACGCATGTTTTAAGGATTGGGATCCGAGTAGATGGATTTGTGTGTTGTGTGTGAGAATTAAATGCTCCTGTGTACAATATATAGAATATAGAAAGGATATAAGTTATAACTCTGATCGTCAACATTTACAATTTACATGCATAATCATGTAGTATTTTTCATGGTTTGGTCTTCTTGAGTCTTGAGTTTTGAGACTTGAGTAGTGAGTACTTACTTGCTTTAACAAACCCGCCGACATGCTGAGTTCACCTCTTTACATTATTACATTAGCGAGTCCATCATCATCATCATCCACGAAATTGTAAATTGTATTATGTATTATGGCACCCACTACGACAACTACTACCACTACGGCATTTTACATTTTACACAGTCCACTTTGCTGGTCCATTGTCAAAGACTTGGTAGGGAGTCCATCACCATCATCATCATAATCCACACACTCACCAAACACCAAACACCAAACGGATCCGTCCTCATTTATTGAACAGGTGAATCTCTATTCGCCATCATCATCAACATCAACAGCAATCCACTTACTTACGTGTGTAAATAAATAGGGTATTCACTATTCAGTATCGAGCTACTCTGCACTCTGTACACATAAATTGAGACCTCTTTCTCTGATTACTCAGGTTTTTTATACTTTTCTACAGAATGAAGAAGATGTGACGAGTGACGAGATTAGGATGGGTGACTGTGTTTTGTTATTTGTTATATTTAATCTGCTACTTTTTATTGAGCATATTAATTTATGAGTGTGGTATGTGCATTAAAAAATCACTAATCACTAATCACTAATCACATTCCTGAGTTTGAGTTTGATTTTGATGCTGACTTTGTTCTCTTCATCTAATAAAATTTCATCATCATAATTAAGAAAACAACAACAATGATGATGAAAAAAAGGTTGAACATTTTTACAGACTACAAAGTACAAAGTAACTTTTGATTATTGATGTTTGTGATGTATGATATAAAATATAAAGTATGACTAGAATTGACTAAGAGTCTATCATTTACAAAATATGAGTTCACACATTTTGTTTTGGAGGAGGATCGAGAAATCGAGAATTTACGTGGTTACATGAGTTGAATTTAAAATTTAAAGTACTACTAACTACTACCAATTCATATCATATTACTGACTACAGGCTATAGTATTACATGTAAACAAAAAAACAAACAATGAATTCATGCTTCAAGAATCAAGAGCAAGAACAAGAAAGTGCAGGAGAAAGAGAAAGAGAGAGATGAGGGAGGACGAGACGCTAGCACATTTGAAATCGATAAATCTTGTATAATATATTCTTGGCAGGAAAACAAGGGCCAAGCCAAACCAAACCACACTCTCATGTCTCATGACTGGAATAAAAAGCCTATAAACTTGTTCCCACCCACCACTAAAAGTTAGCACAAATAAAATGTAACAAACAAATCAAGTCGAGCATCTCTCTTCTCATCTTCTCATCCCATCCACGACGCGACGCAACACGGCTATTCAATTTCAATCCATCTCAATTCTCAGTCCTCAACGTACATCATTCCGTCTCATGTCTCAAGTCTAATGTCTAATGTATGGGGTCTGCCAAAGGAAAAAGTCGTGCCATTCGTGCTAACTGACAGTCGCCTCACAGTGAACACTGAAACGAGAAGGAGAGACGAGTACAAAAAATACATGAGCAATGAGTGGTAACGTACTGAATAATGTAGAGTGTAGAGCACTGCCTACCAAAAAAAATCAAAGCACACACATAATTTGCCAGAAACTATTAACATATTTCATATCATAACAAATAACGAATAACAACACACAACACACCCGATTTGAGATTCGACATTCGACATTCGAGACAACCGAACTCGTAACTCTTCTTTTATTTACTATAGCTTTTACTCACTATTTATTATTCCAATTTCATCCAATAATTATTATACACTTTTATTGGTTTATTGGTTTGGAATACCAATTAGATTTACTGTTTGCGCAGTGCGCTGTTGAAAGTGGAGAATTATTATAAATTGTGATGTGGAGCGATGATGATTTTTAATGCTGGGAGTTTGAAGATGACAGAAAGGGTTGAAAAAATAAAGGTAGTAAATAATAATCATTATCGTATGCTTTACACATTACATTGTTCTGATAATTATTGTTCAATGTTGGTGTTTGGCATTTAATTCAAGATCAATATTCAAAATCCATTCTTTTTTTGCTTTTTGACTTTGCTTGGTCATATGATATTTTCTTCAGATGTTTGCTCTTCTTATGCTAAACAAATGCATGTAAGTAAAAAAATTAAAGTCATAGTGCATGGGAAGAAAGTATAAAGACTTCATCTTGTTATTGACGAGTGTGTGCAAATTAAATTATGTTTCCTTTTTAACCCTCTCCGAGCACAGTATTTGCATACGCATTTGGTCAAACTTTTTTTGTACTCTACAAAACATACAAAATATATAGTTACATTAACACACATCAACACTATGTATAGTGTATTTAGCTAAAATGTGGATAAACTTGAAAAGTGAATATCAATGTTGACTTTACAAAAGCTATTTATTTAGTACAAGTTGGAAATACCTACAGATTATAGATACGCTATAAGCTATAACGCTGCGTACAAGAAGAGTACACAAAAGAAGAAGGAGAATTAAGGCAGTATGGTTTTTGCAAAGTTGGTCTTTGGACTTTTGGACTTTGGAATTTGTAAAACTCCAAGCGCTGCTAATGATTTGGACGGCGAGTGCAAAGAGAAGGTTCTTTGAAAAAATGCCGTCTCATAATAGTAAATCAAATTAGAATAAAATATAGACCTAATTTAAAAGGCGTTTTTTCTCTTCACATATTTAGTATTTATGTCCACTGTCCACTGATGAGCTGAGTGGAGCTTAGCTGACTTGAATTGACTTTATCACTAAAGACAAGATCTCTTTAAGTTTTCAAACAATTAGACAAAAAACTTGAATTGAAAATCCAGTCTCATGACTCAAGACTCATGTTTCAATGAGCTTATGACAAACTATTGATTATTGATATCAGCGGTGTGCAAAAGCTAAAAATTCCTTATAAATACAAAAGGCGATTTTTTAAGTCGGTATAAACTCAATTAATAGAAGATGAGTACATAATAAAGACGTAACTCATGCCTCGTGTCCAATTTTTGCTATATTTTTCTCTCTTAAAGTACCGCTCATAGAACAAGAATTGACAAGATTCGACACAAACAAGTTCCAAATCTCAAATCTCAAAGTCTCAACTCTGGAGTTCAATAAACGAACCGATTTTATTGGAACAACAAAAAAGTAAAAAAGATGAAGTGGTCTCATTATTGAAAGTTTTTTTTACTTGTAAATACCAAATACCAATATTTATAGCATTATGATAGTTAAGAATGAAAAATCAAAAGTCAGCAGTATCATTCATATCATTCGTATCTCTATATTACATTACTTGTTACTTGTATCTTGTATTAATATCACAAAAGACAAGAAGGACATAATATGTCTAATGTACATTGGAGTCCAGAACTGAAAGTTATATGAAAATGAAAATGACTCCGTCATCCCGCTTTGAATTAATAATGACGAACCAGTAACCAGTAACCAGCCGCAGTGTTTTACCTCAGGAGAAATGTATCTTTTTAATCCATATCCTGCATTCAAAATAATTCTTTTTGATTTTAGAGATACATGATACATTATATCCACAAGTATTTAGAGTTCAGATTCAGATACAGATACAAATTCGTATCTTCAAATACGTATGCACATATGTATGTAATCGTTAGTTGTCGGTTGTCGGCAAACAGTTAATGTCTAAATTACTCGGTATTGTTGTTTCACTTGCATTTCTCCCACTCGTATAATTCATGTATATATGCATGTATGTATGTACGATTATGATTACTTTTAGGTTTAGGTTTACAATGCTTAAAACCAAGTTTTAATGATACACACAATACACAACGTATACATTAGTATTTAGTATGGCAATAATTGCAAATTTTCAACAACTCACAACGACAACTGATCATGATCGCTCTCGAGTCTTGAGATTTCATGTTTTGAGTTTTGAGTTTGTAATTTTGAGAATCTCAAAATTTGCACAAATAACCGACCAACAATTTATATGCTAAATGGAATATTTAACAAATTTTTTACACTCGACTCACATTACAAAAGTACTAGACTGTTGAGTATAGAGTAAAAGGATATCATTGTGAAATAGTTATTACGGGCAAAACATGAAATTGTAATGGTGTGTAATGGTTATGTACATGTTTATTACTTTGTACATAGTTTAATGTTGGATGGTGGACAAGATGACTAAATACAAAATAGTATATTACCGTAATTATTTTACATTCTTTATAATAATTGATCCCTCTGACATGGAAACGTGTGCGTAGGTGAAAACGTGTCTGAGGATATATCACACAATATACATACGATATACAAAATCGACTATTGACGATGAGCCTGAAAAATCCAAAACTCAAAACCCATTCTCTTTCTCTCTAATTCTACTTTTCACCATCTTTCATGTTTCATCTTTCATACTGTTCCTCGGTTTCATAATTCAGATTTCAGAGGCTCATAAACGCAATTCACAATTCACAATCCATAAACATTTTGACTACAGTAATTTACTTTTCTTTAAAATCTTCTTTAACAATAACAACAAAACACAAAAAAACAAGGAGAAGAAAAAAATCTGCCACTCATTTTTTATAATTTGTATGAGTCCTCTCCATTTCCATTTCCCTTCTTTATATCCTTTTTCTTTTTCTTTTTACTCTGTGTATTTTGTATCTATAGATAAATGACTTATTGAACATTTGAATGTACACGTTCCTCTGCAATACTTGTATTATTATTATGTTTATAATGTCTATATTCTGTATTACGAATTACAAAGCTTATGATGATGATAAAAAGAAACTTTAGCTTTTGATATTAAAATCCTGTGAATGTAGTCTGCCGTCTAGAGTTTAGAGTTTAGAGTCTAGAGTTAAGAAGAACGTACCTTTTACCTTTAATCGTGAAGAGTGTAGATTGTAGAGTGTAGACTAGTAAAAGTATCAAGTATCAAATATCAACTATCAAATGTCAGATATCTAGATATGAGATATGATATCACATCATGTTCCACCTGTACTCATTCATTATCTCAGTTGTTGTTCGCAATTGAAAATTGAAACGTCCAAGACAATTGGAGATTGGAAGCTCTCAAGTCGCAAGTGAGTCGATAAACGATGAGCGACGATGTGTACGTTTAACATTTAACATATTATCTCTTACACACGTACAATTACACCGGGATGAAAAATAAAAAATTCTGTGCATGCAAAGCACTTATTATTATGTACTAATATTTTGAGATTTGAGAGTATTTAGTATTTATCATACATCATAATATTTCATATACATTCGTTATTCGTTGTAGTAAAGAAGTCAAATTGCCAAATGCCAAACGTACTGAGAATTTTATTCAAATGTAATAATATTTAAAAATAAACTGACTCGCTCACTCAGGGAATAGAAAATATTATGAATTATAAAAAGTAGACATTACACATGTAAACGTTTATTATAATAATAATAATGGATCTGTGAAATGGAATATGATATGATATGCTTTGATATTGTACAATAAATACTGTTTACTGTTTATGTGTTATGATGGTTATTTTTTTTCTTTGGTGTTCTGCTCTGATGATGATGGTGATGGCAACAGTCAATCTCCAAACTACAAACTCAAATCTCCTCATCTTCCGTCCATGCATGACTAAATGACTATACAAATTTCCCTTGTATCTTGTAGTTTGTAGTTTTACACGAACATGAATAAGTATGTTTGAGCACTTGAGAGTCTTGAGTTTTGAATCTTGCATTTTTTCAACTAATAGTGAATAGAGACTACAAAAGATAAAAGCTCAATCATAGATTCAGCGTCTCGCGTAGTACATACAGATTACAGATTACACATTAAATATGATAAATAAATACGTATAATGTGAGCACAATGTATCAAATTATCATGATGGTAACAATTTTGTAGAACAGCAGGCCAAATCATGAGCCGAACCGTCCACATAAATACAAAATACATGCATAAAGCACTGATTATGTACCAGCGATATCTTGTGTAGATGTAGAGTGTAGAGTGTAGAAAAAAATGAGTTTGATTGAAAGCTCTTCTTTATCTTGTACTTCTTTTACTATCTGCATGTACTACTCAAGTCTAGAGTTTAGAATGTAGAGTCTCAAGAATCAAGGCATCTCGATCTTTAAATTTGCTCAGTGAGTGAGAGAGGAGAGAGGGAAGCACGACAATAATAATTCCTTCTCATGTATAAAATTGTAAACAGTCAACATCAGTCAACATGCTCACTCGAGTAATTAATTCACACATCTCCACACTCACCACAGCTAAATATTCCTTTTCGTTATTCCTTATTCGTTATTCGTGCATCAACTATTTTATCAGTAGACGTATCACACCACACCACAGACCATATACCACAGAACACGGTCAGTTTGAAATTTGAAACAGTGCACGCACAGGTGTTTCTGCCTTTCTTTAATTGCACACATATTTCACGTCACCATTTGATCCATATGATTAGCTTGAAATATCAAAGTTACAAACAAACCACACACACGCAAGCATTTACTATACGCTCATACATATGTACAACCATTTGTAATTTGTACAGAGTACAGAGTACAGATTAAAGACACCGGATTCATTTTGTTCTCTGTCCTCGCTTAGAGTTTAGAGTTTAGATTTGAGAGGATCTGTGAAATATGCGCCATATCCATGTAATCCATCTTCAATTCAACAATTAATAGTCAATTAAACATAATTACGGAATGAGCATGTTACGATACAGAAACTCCATGTAACTTGTCAGTACTTTATTATTATGATTATTTTTCTAAAAGGAAAATCACTCCTCTTGGTTTTAGCTCATACATCAGACATCACAAATATTAAATATTACCTATACCTTTGTTACTTGCCTTGTGCCTTGTACTTTGTACTTTGTAACTAAACCTATCATTTGTTTGTCAAAATAGGCAAATCACTACACAACAATATGGGATAGGTTTTACAAGGGGTTTTAAACATTATCTAATATCTAATCATATCACTTTTCTATAGGCTATAGGTGTTTACTTTCTCCATTCTCCACTTTTTTCTGCAATAAAAAAGTGGATGGAAGTTTTTCAATTTTCAATATTACTTGTTTGCCTTTGTTAGTTTCAAACTTGTATTTGTTTTCCCAAAACAAATAGCTAGAAAATGAAAAATACGGTTTATTTTAACTGGTATGATTTCAATTTCAAAAACCAGTAATTGGTAATTGGTAATAAAACGGCATGAGTTTTCTACCCTTTCTGTAGTTTCTATTATCTATTCATGAAGAGAAAAAAAATATGAAAGTAAAAGGTAATGTCTGTGTATCTCAGATCTTAGGTACTTTTCCCATTGATCATCTGTTACTTTTTGGTCTTTGGTACAAATGTTACATTTTTGCGTTAAACTGCAAACAAAAAGGTTCACATAAATCATAAATAAAACAAAGTATTTTTTTTACTAATAGTCAAAGTAATAAAAATTGGTAAATTCAGATTTATCTGAATATTTACTTTGCTAGTTTATTTAATACGTTTCATAAGCACCAAAAACAAAAAACAAAAACAACACATGACATTGTGGAAAGAAAAGTGTTGTAGCTGTTAGTTTGTTGAGAGATTAGATGATTGGATGAAATATCTATGAAGCATATAATATATTGTACATCTTTTAGAGTATGGTTCTAGTTGTAGATAGATAGATAGATAAATATGGTTATTATTATGTTTGATTTGAAATTAAAAATTATTTGCAAGGGATATTTTGACAAATTCCATTTAGGAGCCCAACTGGTGGTAAATGGTCAAGTCCCAGCTCTCAACTCTCAACTCTCAAGTTTTGTATCCTACAAAGTGTGTGTATTGTATACACACAAAAAAAATTAAATTGAACAGTGAACAGTATGAGATATGAGTATCATGTTATATTATGTTTATGGTGTATGAATGCACACGAGTACAAGTTACAACTTACAAGTATCTATAGAATGAAGAAAGAATGGACAATGTAAAATACACAATACACAAAATGTATGTAAGTGTAATTTTTCCTTATTCCTTTTCTCATGTTTTCACACTGCGGTGAGTTTTTAGAATGGTGACTTTAAGAATATATTGTGAGAGCAATACAAAATACAAAATAGTAAATGTATGGAATATATTTATATACCTGTGTATTGTATCTACATCTGCACATTACATATGTATGTGTTTATGTAAAAGTAATGAGAGAGAGAGGTTCATGTGATTTACGAGGATGAACTCTCTCTCCCTCTCAACTCATCCAATTATATTGGAACGAACGAGATGATAATGTGTACTTTAAAACTCATTTAAATCATTTATTCTTCTTCTTGATTCTTGAATCTTGCTATGTTTGTCGTATGAGGTGAACTGTGTATCTTTTGCATCTTGTAAGATCTGATGAAAAAGTACATGAAAGTCTCTCTTTGTGTTTCCTTTCTCTTTCTCCACATTTGAAATTTCAAAACATTTAGATTACATGCTATTCGTACTTTATTCGTATTTTTCATACTAGAACATTCATCATTCCTAATTCATAAAATCCATTACAAATGTATGAAATAAAATCTGCTTCAGCACTTCCGCTACTGACTACTGAATAATGAATCAAGATTTCCTAAAATTGAATGATTTTCAAGGTGAAATTCCCATGTAAATTCCAGACAAGACAAAAAAAAAGGTAAGAAAATGCATTAAAAATCCGTCGCCTAGATGAGTGCTTCTGGGCTAAATTATATGCATGTAAATTGTAAATTCATAGAGTAATAAATAAATAAATCAAGTCAGTCAGCTACTAAATAACGAATAACGAGTAACAAGTAACAAGTTGTAAATGTGGTGACTTGTGACTTGTGACATGGCAAGAAATACCACATACGAAATGAACATGATGAAAAAGGATGTTGACTGTTGACCTCTACCATTTTGGTTGACCATTGACCATTGACCATGCACTGTGTGCTGTGTGCAATTACAACAATGTTACTTGAGACTTCTTGGAAATTATCTGTCTATTGTTGCTTCTTTGGCTGATATCAGTTGAATTGGGAGTTGGGAATTGTGAACCTTGGTGACTCCAGATATGAAAGGAGATGATGTGAGGTGCTTTAATGCTTTGACTTTGATATGACAAGCATTTGATTTATTGAACATTTTAATCACATATATCACATATCAAATGCCTGCATGCAAGTTTTATACATTATACATTATACACACTAGCTGATTACTTCCGTATAATTTGTTATTAGATATTTAAATCATTACAGTGTTCTAGCCTTGTGATTTGTGATTATCATATCATACATAACAAATAAGATATTTAAAGTAAGTGAAGCGGCAAAAGAAGAGCAGATCAAAGTAAAGTAGTTTTCATCTTAAAGTTAACTACTTTTGAAGCATAACTACTTTTGATCAAGAATCAACAGATGGTTTTTAAAAATAGTTCTTTTTCAAATTTGTTTCAAAGCTCTCGGCATTAAAAATCGAAAGGTCCTGGTTCTTAAGACAAGGATGCTGCGAAATGTGCTCAAATGATTATTGAGTGGAGTATCAAAAATCAAAACTCAAAACGAATAAAAACCGGAGCTCAGGGCCGGAGTATATGGAATATTTTCATGGCTGAAGCTCTTAATTCGCTTCATGGGTTATTTGGTCAATATGACCAAGTCAAAGCACAGTCAAAGTATCAGCATAAGTAAAATCACAGGTATACAAAATAGAAGAAGTAAGAAGAAAACAGAAGTTGATCGTTGTGAAATAATTCAGGTGCGGTTGTGCTAATGAAAAGAGTGAATGTCGATAAAAACTGAGAAAGATAATAGATAGTTTATGGGAAAAATGAAAAAGCCTGATGATTGTGTCATGACTATACCAAAACCCAAAACGTCTTATTTTCTTCGTCCTTTTGTTTTTCGTTTACCTTTTCATGTAATACTCTTAAATAGATTCAATAAATGAGCTAAAAAAGCCTTCCCGTCTTTTCAAAATTGGACTCTCCGCTTTTAATTTCTTCATTTCTTTAAAAGTAATGGTTAAGTTTCATAGTGTCCAAATTGTGCATTGTTCATTGTACAAGATAAAGATGTTATTTTCGCAACTCTAAGCTTTAAATCAATACACATGCAAAATACAAATTGAATGTCATTCACTCATTTAATTCAATATTCAATTGCTTCAATTGAGAATTGAGAATTCGATGAACTTTCAAAGGACAAAATTTAAATAATAACAATTATATCGTGTTATTCGTTTACATATATTATTATGAATATTATATTAAGGCGTGATTTCCCTCCTGCGGTTCAAAAGTTTAACAAAAAATTATCAATATAGGACATTGTACCTGGGATTTGATATTTGATTTTCAATATTGAATACTGAACATTGAATTCATTAGAACAGCCAAATATGTACTACAAACTAATCTTTGCAATACAGTGAGTTGTGAGTTGTGAGCAATACCGAGTACCGAAACCCTACATAATATCTGTAATGATAACAACAGTATTAATCAATGAATTAATGTGCAAGCTTCATGTTATGAAATCTGCATGTATTCAGATACTTGTACATAACTCGTACTCGTATTCATAATCGAATGTAGAATGTAGAATATAGAATGGCATTCTTAACAAAAGCTCTCTATCCAAAAAGGTTATCGGAATTTTTTCCGTATAGGGCTATATATTACATATGTGTGTGTGTTGTGTGTTGTGTGTTATGAATTGTGAATGAAATAGCTAAAATAAAGAAGAAGATGAAGAAAGGGTATAAAAAATACAGTAATTTTAATTCGTAGAATAGCAATTGACATTTCTTGTATTTATGAGAACTTCTCACGGAAGACTGTCTTCAGACCACTCGACTCTAAACTCTAAACTCTAGACTCTAGACTCTAGACTGGACTTGAATAATATGTAATATAATAACGTACAATGATATGAAATACTCTTCCTGAAACATTGAATATATAACTCTATTTTTTTGTGCACATCTTCCCAAAGTTCAACAGTACAAACTAAAAAATCTGTACAATACTGACCAATGAATGTTGAATGTTGAATATTGGATTGGATTGAATTGGCTGCAATGAACTTGTTATTTGTTACATTAGGCCGATTCTCTCTTCCATTTTCCCCCATGAAGATAGATGAAGTTATGAAATATTTAAAACATTATGATAAGTGAAGTGGAGTGAAAAGAGTTCTCTCCTCTTTTTTTATTCTTATTTATTTATTTATTTGACCGTATATAGCATAACGCATTCAATTTATAATGTACAATGTATGTACTTATATTATGTTTCTTACCTGAACTGGGTTTGTATTCTGTATTCTGTACTCTTTACTCCTAGTAATATTAATATTCTTGGAACGATTACATGCACAAGTTAATATTTCATATTCATAGCATATCCAAGGAAGAATATGTAAATTTTCTTTCAGTACAACATCAATAGCATGCTTTTTATTTTTATAAGTTATAAGTTTACACTTTACCTTTATAGTTTATAGTTATAGTAAAATGGGTTTGTGCATGATACAAATACATGTTGTTGAAGCAGAAATTCAGATTCAGAGTACACCATTATTCATGAATCATGAACTATGGATAGGAAAGTAAATATCTGTAATTTCTTCTTTTCTGAATGGTCGGGGCAGTAGACGACAAAGATGAAGAATGAAGATGAAGACGGTACCGGAATGTGGAATCATCTTTAGTGTTGAATGCCTGCTTACAATATGTCAAAAGACAAAAGTGTTAGAGATTCGGGAAGAAAGCTGAGCTAAGCTGAGAAAATGTAGAATGGAATGGAGACAGAAGAAGGATTAATAGTGTCGATATGTGGATATAGAAATTGGTATAGTTTTGCTGACCTGCGCCTGACCTAACCAAGCCCAAAACCATGAATTGCGTGTTAGAGGGTCTTCATCACGAACTCTCACTCCTCCAAATCGTGAGGTTTTGATTGAATCCCTTGAATAATCTGATTTATTACTACTGTGTGTTCCTCCTATTATAATAAACCAAACCAAACCAAAGCAATACAGCACCAAACACTACAATCCACAATAGACTTCACACACATTCACCCTCAATTCAAATATTCTAATCGAATTAGTCAACCATGCCTTTTTATTTTTCTCTATGAGGAGTCTCTTTATTCTACATTTTTCTGTGAGTGTGTATGCTTTTTCATCTACATTCTACATGCATAAAAAGGGGCAGAATATCGTATAACTGCGAAGAGAGAAAAACAAATATTTTTGTAATGAACTCATCTCTTTTGAAAATTATTGATGAACAAGTAAGCGCGCCCGTCACATGACGGGCCGTAACCATAAATTATTGAAAACGTATATCCGATGGCTGAAAAATCTTTGGAGCGCTTTATTGATGCATTACTCCCAGAAATCCTAAATCTTTAGGCTGTTCAGAAAAAAACGCACTCAGCGCTGAAAAGCGCTTCAAATGACAGCTTAAGGTTGTGGCAGTGCGTATTTCCATACTTTAACCTAACCTAACTTTAAATAATGTCACCTTGTTGCAGAAAATTTTATATTACGGAAATCCCGAGTATTTCGAAATTGGTTTCGAGTTCTCTTACAAAAAGTACTGCGCGGAGAAGTAACCTTTACTGTTAGCCAGAGTAATAGCCATTTCTCTTATAGCCAGAATAATAGCCATTTCTCTTATAGCCAGAATAATAGCCATTTCTCTTATAGCCAGAATAATAGCCATTTCTCTTATAGCCAGAATAATAGCCATTT
>JABASP010001896.1:0-24364 GCA_019776565.1 Sminthurinus signatus | reverse complement strand
CTTGTGGTTTGTGGGTTTTTTTTTCAGCATTATACCGTCTTGTTACCATTTACAAGCGTCATAAATAATAAATAGTATTTCCATTGATTAAATGTTACATACGAATATATTTTGTTGTCTGTTCAACAGTTGATGAGACAAGAGCCGAATCTGATAAAGAATGGACTGACTACTTTTAATGCTGTTCTCATTGGTTCCGTAACTGTGTCGTGTAAGTACTTTTACGAATAATGAATAATTTATTGCATTTATTTAACTTTTAACTATAGCTTTGAAATGTATGTACTATGCACCGACCTAGTATGAATTTATTCATTTGTTTGTGGATTTAATTAATTAATTCAGTGTGGACACCAACATTTGGCGAAGAAATTCCTCTAAAGATATGGGCTTTCATCGTCGCTGGCTCCATATTCAGGTATTTGTTTTTCCATGTCTAATTATTTATTTTACTTTACTCCATGATGATAAATGAAAAAGTGTTCAAAGGGACTGATGTGTGCATCTACAAAGTACAGGCTACAAAGTATAAACCATACAATATTCATTTATAAGTAGTTATTTTTGACATTTTATGGTATGTACACTAGTTGCACTCATATGTTATTTGTTATGCATGCGTATGTATACATAGGACAAAAAAAGTTAAGCTGTGTAATAAAATATTGTAGGATAAGATGAGATTTCCTTTTCCCGTCCTCCACAAACCACAAACAAATAGAAAAAGTTTTCATTGGTTGATCTATTTTAAAGATTAGGATTATACATTATAAAGTCACCACACACACACACACACATTATTTGTTTTGTATTTACGACTGTGGACTTAACATTAAAGCACGTTTTGAGTCTTGAGACTTGATTCATATCTTGATTCTTGATTGTACCTTCTCATGTAATAATGTTTCATAGCTAAGGAGAGCATAATATTTCTTATGTATCTTTTTTACCTACCTGTGGCTGTGGTATTTTCACTGTACATTTTTAAGCCGCTTTATGAGGTGCTTTCTCCTTTGTCCTTTATCTTCCTACATTCTGTATTCTGTATTCCGTATGGGATTTCATGGATCATGGAATGTCCATAAAATGTGAATTCGACGATAAAATATGAGCTCCGTACGGACTTTTATCATACTTTGTGAGGTAAACAAGTCATGAGTAGAAAGTAGAATAGACGTAAAACCCAAGTAGAAAAGATGTGTTACTCTGTGAATAAAATATTGCTAACAATAATTCTATACATAATGTGTAGTGTAACAGAAATTTATTGATGACACATATGAATGCTTTTCATAATAATTCAAAAAAAAAAATTATTGGATTACTTCGAGTTTTTTAAAGAAATTTATAAAGCATTGTTTGATTAAGAAAAGGTTTTAAAATTTAAAGGGCCATAAAATATAAAGTAGAGCAATATTTTACATACTTATTATTCTACATGAAATTTTAAAAAGTGCCGAATGTAAATAAAACATATCTAAAGAAAAAAAATGAAATATTTGTATTTATTGTGCATTGTTGTTTTTTCTTGTATTTTATCACCCAGTGTGTTCCTCACATCTGCACTGTCTAATATATTTTCCTCGTACAAATTGTCCTTGCCATGTTTGACGTTTCCGTTCAACATTGTTGCTCTTCTACTATTCACCTGCTTGGCCCCTCCAATACAACCTCCAATACCTTCACATGGTGGACTACAGAACGAAACGGCCCTATTGAATGAATCCCTTCACAATTTGAATAGTACGACATCACAAGAACTAGTTCGAAACGTTCGAGAAGTAACAGAGTTGCCTTTAAGTGACGCTGCTGTGTCAGAGCCGAGTGTGACGGAACCCTCCTCACTCACAGCGGAAGTTAACACCGGAAATAATACTGAAACATCCGAAAACATTGATGCATATGAGGATGAAGAAGAGGAAGAGCGTGATCCCAATAGGCTCATTTGGGGAAATGTAAGAAACTATACTTTTATGACTTATCATTTTATATGCATGAACTTTACCATTTACTTTTTGTATGTGGAATCTGGAATATTAAAACAAATGTATAAATCATAATAATATTATGTGGTTCTTTTTCTTTTATAGATTTTAAGTGGGATTCTTTTGAGCATGGGACAAGTGTATGGGATAAATGATATTTTTTCAAGTATCCTCATGTACATTGCCGTCATGATCTATTCACCAATCATGTGTCTCGTTAGCATTGTTGGAGCTATCATTGCAACAATTGCAGGTACAAAAATTGACATATTTTTAACACCTTTTCAATGTATTTGTATTACTGATTACTGTCTAGTGTTTAAGAAAATTATTAAGTTGTCAACATGGTTTTTACACATGTAACGAGAATAATGAAATGAGTTTTTACATTGGATTTTACTGTAGGTCTCCTATTCACGAGTGCACCGTACACATCAATTTACGAAGGTCTGTGGGGTTTCAATGCTGTGTTGTCTGCAGCATCAGTCGGAGGTTATTTTATTGCAATGACATGTCATACGTTTTGGACCGCCATGGCAAATGTTCTTTTCACGGTTTTGATTCAACAGGCTTTGACGATCGCTTTCCATGCTGTAAGTTTCACATGTATAGAAAAAAGAACCAACGAGTATTTTATAAACTGTAAAATTGAGACTAGAAAATATGGCTATGGTGAAAGTACTGTGTACACTGTACACTGTACACGTTAAAGAAATACACATGTTTTATTTACGGTTTTGTTTGTTGTTTCATACAGCTAAGACTTCCCGTGTTCACACTACCTTTTGTATTGAGTACACTGATGTTTTTGTCCGTCTCAGCAGCTTCTGAAGATGTATTGCCAAGAGTGACCAACTTTTCCTTCCCTGAACTACATCGATTTGAATACCTTGAGAAACGTAGACTGAACAAACTAAATAGGTCACTTCTGAGTGATGTCGTAAGTTAATTTACAAGAGAAATGAAAATTGAAGAGGGCATGCTAAAAATTAAATGTGAATATTATTAATTATTATGCACTCTTTAATAATTATCGTAATTCGTAATGTTTAATAACTAATTAATTATAGCACCCGGAGGAGAAAGAGCTCGTACTTAAAGACATCAAAGTAATTCCTGAAGACACACCCACACCGCAGCCAACTGAAGGAGGAAATGGAACTGGAGGAAATGCTGCATAGACTTTTTTTCCCATTTCAAGTTACTCCTGTGTATTTTGTATTTTTCTATCAAAACTGTTTGTACAATTAAAACTCAAAACTCAAAACCTATAACAATATGTAATGTGTAACAACATACATACATTATACACATGACATAGTTTGTAAAGCCTAGTATACACTAATATAATATAATGTATAGAATATAGAATATGACATATAAATTATGATATTGATTGGACATAAATGGACAGATATAAATGTATATTGTATATTTAGAAAGACATTTATGTATTCATTTTTCAAGAATCTCTTTTTTTAATATCTTTGGTAAGTTTGTGTTTTGTGTGTTTTTAATAAAGTTTTTATATTTACCTTAGAATTTTAGTAAATAGAAACAAGAATACAAAAACAAACTATAAAGTTCTTTACAGAAGACAGAAATCAAGAAAATAATTTTGACAATAAGAAAAGTTTGTGGTGTGTATAGTTATTTCTGTAGAATAATAGAGAGTAATTTGTAAGTTTGAAAGAAAAGCAATAAAAATCTTGTTATATTTATAAAATTTATTCAGTATGCAAGGGACAAGGGAATGGATGATGTAATTTGTAGTTTTCTAGTTGTACTTTTGCAGCTCGTACATAAAGCATAAACAGGATACATGGGCATAACACATTTAAGTTCGATATATACTTAATCTCAAGCTAAATGGTAAATTGAGGACACTGTACATTGTACATCTCTCATCCTTGAATGATAATGAATCCTAATTTGACTAATTACTTTTTAACAATGTCTTTTATGTAGATTGTAGATCCAAGATTCTCTCAAACGTGCACAATTCTTTAGATTCTATAGGTTCTAGGTTATCATTATCTTTCAAAAGTAGTGCACAAATATCATTTATCTAAAACGGAAAAGTTTATTTTTAAACCCTAGTTTATATACTCATAAAGCTGGATTCTAGCTTCTTCAACTCTTTCAAATATGAAAGGGAATTGTAGTGTTTGGTCATTATCAGTGTTCAGTTTTTCTCCGCTTATCTTTTCTACTGTCTCAACCTGTGCATTTCTGTGTATTATTGTCAATTTTACATTAATTCAGAGTTCTACAACTGTTTTAAGCTCAGTATGTTTTATGTTTGCATCTGCAATCTACATAATACATATTTTTAACGTGTACCGTGATTTTTCTAGTTTTCATCTGTTTAAATTTTAAACCTACATGAAATTACTATGTTTAATAGGTTAATCGACCGTCTGTTCTAGTGCAACACAAAGAAATCGCATGTTACTGTGACTCTGAGCCGGAAGAATTGACTTGCGCTTCCAATGGGGTGACCTATAAGAATTTATGCAAATTTGAATGCGCCAAGAAAAAAGTGAAAAGTAAATTTACAGTAGTTTATACTTTATACACATTGAACGTAACCATAAGGAAAATTTGTCTCATGGACCATACGATAGAACATACAATATACAATAATTAGAGCTTCTTGTGCTCCTCTTCAATACTATGATCTTTTTACTTTTTATATTATACTTATTTTCAGGACTGAGGAAAGTGAAAACCGGTCCATGTGATAAGCAATTTACTCGTTTGGATTATTGGGACAAAACCAGGAGGGAATAAATATAACCATCAAAAATGGCACACGAGCGACGTGTGTACATGTTTCACGTACATTGTACATTTAGTACGCAGCTCATATTTCATAAGTGAAAAGTGAAACACAAAATGCTGAGTAGGACAAAGATACAGTATAATATTTTTGTAATATTATCACGTCAAAAAACAACAAATAAGTGTAATAATGATTTCAAATACTTATTGATTTTACTAAACTATCTATCAACTGTTTGTTCAATCCCATACTCCCGTACGCTCCCACTCCTACTAATCACCAATCATTCAACGTTGTCCTTTATAATTTATTATGTACTAGTTCAAGAATAAAAAAAACTTGATTTCAAACACTTCAAACCTTTGATAATGATTTACAATCCAACAAAACTCAAAACGACGTGCACCCAGTATTTGTACTTGTGTTTCAGTACATAATCTACAATACACAAAGAATCTATGATACATTTACCTTTTTTTGTGATATGATACAAGATTGTAGTATCATGGAAATACAATATGCACATATGCATCTATTAAAAATTAGAATTGAACACAGTGAATTGAAAAACAAGTGTGATATGTCGAGAGTTGAGAGGTACATGAGTACTGAGTATTGAGTATTGATTAGAGTTTAGAGTATTAATGGAGCTGACAAATGTCAAATCAACACTTGAAATGAGAAAGTAAATAATAATTATTATTACTATATAAAATTAGGCACTATTTAATAAGGTAAACAAAAAAATATTGACTTGTGTTTCAAATCAAGCTTCGTAGTTTGTATTTCATATTTTGGATAATGTACCTATCGTTAATTGTGATTAGTAATTCTAGTGCACTGTACGCTGTACGCATTTGTATGTTATGCACATTTATGAGTACTTTTACACATAGTACTTGTAAACATCATGAGCAGTATCTACGTATTTAGTATTTTGTGTGTATGCAATTCAAATTCATAATAATATTGTGAGGCTTCTTTGCTATTGTATCACTTTTCAATACACTTACTTATTTATACATATGTACAATGTACAAACTACGTACCTAAGCAGTAGAGTTCTTCCCATTTGTAACCATAATAATAATTCTTCTATGCAGTACACAATACACAGTATGATTGAGTGATGAGCACAAATTTCCTACTTGTTCCATATTCTTGTGGTGGTTGCTATTTTTCTAGTTTGAATGATGATTGGAATGATTGATAATGTTTAATGATTGGTATGGATTATTGATATGTAATTTGAGCACATCTGCATAATGATGCTTGATGTTTGATGCTCATTAGAGTAAAAAGTAAACAGTTTGTAAATTTCGACCATTTCATCATGAAAATGCGTTTTACATGTTCGCATGCAATCAAACAAAATTGTAACAAGCGCAGGAAAAAATATACTACATTGACAGAAATGTTTACTGTTGACTGTTGACATATGATATGAAACTCGGAGACAAAGGCACAGCCAGAGAGAGAGAGAGATAAAGACAAAGTATGTGCTAAAGCTAAAAATTGTTGCCAGTTTTTCAAAGATACCTGCCCGTATTTAATCCAGTCTTTAGAAAAAATTATTTATTTTTGTCTTTCTCTTTCTTTTTCCTGTCTACAGTCTAGATACATAGATACAACTTGAAGTTTGGATAATTCGGGTACTATGTACAATGTCATGTGTACATAGTAATATGTAGGTACATATTATAAAACAGTGTTTATTGCATTAAATAAAAGGTATGCTCAATGCTCATTCTGTTTTTCGCCATGATAGAATAATATGTACATTACATTTTACAATACATAATACATACATATTATACTGTAAATATGTGCATGCTAAGTATATACATAGTACATAATGCATCATATTATGCATCATCCTTACAGCACACGTTGATTTCATGACAAAAGTATAAAGTAAATAACACTACATACTTTTTTTAGTCTCACTCTATGCACATACGATATACATACTAGTATAATAATATAGTTTCTGCTAATGACATAATAAACAGTTATAAGTTATAAGGTAAAATGCATATCTATACTTTGACTGTCATGTGTATTCACAAGGACTGTATGTTTGTGTGTACCCAGTATCTACACTGCTGACACAATTATAGAAGTAATAGAAATAGTAGTTGTTAGTCGTCGTCTCATGAATGACAACCTCGGCGGGCAGTAAGTACGTACCGGTTTATTTTTATCCACATTGTACAAATACCTCCTTCTTTGCTCACTTTTGACAAGTACCGAGGAGTTAATACCGAGTTTCATATATAATCATAACTGCACTACTATATTTTATTTAGTTGGCCTTTAGCCTTGAAGTTAATTCAACCAAATTATCCATCCTCTAATGAAAAACATAAGAAGACTACCTAACAAATAAAATACTATCAAAGTTCTAAAGAAGTAATAATAATAATTATATATTACATTTCTGGTGAATTAGAAGCTAGTGGATATCTTTTTCTCTCAAAGTTATATAATCCTAAAAACCTAAAACCGAAGAGTACCATTGGTGTAGGTTAGTCCTTTGATATTACATGTATTATACAAGTTGCATCATCAATAAAAGTATTCACTCTAAGGTGTTACGTAATATATATTAATAATTATTGAACCTGTATGAGGAAATAACGAAATCATAAAATTATATTAATAATTATTAATTATTACTATTGGTGTACTTTTTACTTTCGACAGTAAAATATTCTACCAGTTTTGTTTCTAAAGAAGAAGAAAATGGCAACGGATCATGAAAAGAAAATTTGTATTGAATGTGACAAACCCGATCCACGTATAGCAGTTCCAAGTAAGCTCTTTTTATATATTCTTTTTTATTCAGCAGCGTGTATTCAATAATATATTATTATTATATTTAAATACATTATGTGTATCATGTAATATAATATCAAAATTTCATTAGTAAAAGTAAAATATCTCAGGCTTAAAAAAGTATACACTGGTATAGTTGGTATATAAGTAGAAAGCAAGTATTAAAAAGAAATTGTTTTCTTCCACTTTATTGACTATTAGCTATTAGCCATAACATTTTCGAAAGTGTTTATTGAAAAATACTAGTTTCATAATTTCAATGAATTATGATTGGCTTTTCTTTTTTTTTTTTTTACTTTAGTTCAAGGAATGGAGCAAATCATTGCAGATGCTTTGCATGAATTTGACGAGACAACGTTTCAAAATTATTGGGAATACTTATTAGTTTTACTAAATATGCCTAAGAATGTGGATAAATATTCTAATATTATAAATTTCACCGATAAAGTAAAGGCAATTTTGAAAGACTGGGCACAAATAGAGGATGAAAAAGGTGAAAAAGCTACAGTCGCATCACTCACATGTCGCTTACGACAACACAGATCAATAGTCAGTAAGTACAAAGTAGTATTTGTTTTTTAAACTCATTATTATTATTTTTCTTTCAATGATGATTGATGATTTTTAGTAAAAAAAAAAACAATACGTTTCCTTTTTTAAAACACTGATTTTTAAAATGGTTGTTGTTGCTATATATATTTTTTTCAGATAAGATTAGAAGGGAGACACTACTCGCTTTGGGTTATAATGACAACATTCCTTTAACTCCTTAAACAAACAAGATGATAATAATATAACATAATAATAACGATATTTCATCACTTATACTTACAATATAGAAAATGAGAGAAAACTTACATAAAAAAAGAGAAGATAATACAGGTTTTTTTAATTCTGGCTGAGAACAAAGAACTTCAGATATGATTATAGCGCATGTATTATAGATACATCCTGTATTGTCTGAAGTGTATTATTTTGAAAATTGTAATGACGATTAATATATATGATTATGTATTACAATTTGCAATATATATCTATTATATATGTACATTTCGTTCTTTAAATTAGTAATAATTATTAGTTATTAGTATATTACAATTATTAATAATATTTTATCTCATTTATTTACCACTCATATATATTATTAATTATTATGCTTACTCTGTTTCATACTTAAGCCTTTGCTGGTAGTTTTTTCTGTTGTGCTTGCTGAGCTGCCATTTGAGCTTGAAGTTTACCTTCCAATACTTCCATAATTGCTGTAATAAAATATGCATGAAAAAAAATTGACAATCAGAGAAATGATAATAATAACTATACTGTATTGTAAGACCACATAATAATAATAATATAATACATACACTGCATCATGTTGATATGTTACTCTATGAAATAAAAAGATTCTTACCAGCTCGCACGTTAGATTTCTCTCTTCCTACTGATTGGACTTTTTCTATTTGAGTAGTAAGAAATTCAACTTTTCTTTTAAAATAATCACAGGCGTCTGCAAGGGACTATACATTTTATAAAAAACATACCACACAATAATTAATAATCTTATCCACTGAAAAAATGCATAATTATTAATTATTACATATTATTATGAACTACAACGAGATAAAATCATGTATTAAAAAACAATTAAATTGAATTATTGTTACATACCTTTTCTACGTAATATCCTGTTCCAATATCGATTAAAACATTGTCACGATCTTCTAATTCACCACGTACAAACATCTACAAACAAATATAAGCATGAATATTATAAACATGAAATGTAAAATGTTGACTTTATTTATTTTAATATTATTGTTGTTAGAAAGTATGTAAACTTATAGCATGTGAATAAAATTCTTACAGATCCAGTAACGGGAACAAGGAGATCATTTTTGCCTTCACCTAATTGTTGAATCTTTTGTACACTTGCTCCAGCATCTTGCATTTTAACTTGAATTTCTTTTAATGACATGATGGCTTCTTGATAAAATTGTAATTCTTGTTCAACTTGTTGTTTAAGTTGATTTAATTGTTGAGGACTTAACATCATTAAATTGATTACATTTCCAGAACTTGGAGGTCCTTCTGAAGTTGGTTTTGGAGGAGCCATAGTATTTAGTCTTTTTTTTTGAACTTTTACGAATTAGTTGAATAAAAATCAAATGTTGTTTTCAATTACAATTAACTAAAACACAAACTTTAACCACTTTATTTCAAAATGAGCCGAAATGCAATTTTTTTTTCATGCGGTTTGAAAATTCGGTTCAAATTTCTCCACTCTTTGACTGTAGTTCCAATGAGTTGGCAATATGTGTCTCTGCCTCTGCCTTTGTCTCTTTTTTAATTGCAATTAAAACTGACGAAACGTTTTTTTTTATAGAAAAATAGAACTCAATAAATTAAATTCCAAATCAAAGCATGGGAAAAAAGCTATGTAAATGAAGTTGGCTGAATATTTTATGGTACTTTTCCATCCTATTTAATGAGTACAAACATAAAACATATACAGTCTATTCATCTTAAATAATCCTTTATTCTACTATATAACTTGCCACACACATAAACAAAGACAAAACAGTCCATCAAATGAGCACAAGTAACTGTATACATGTATTTTTTACATACTTATGTACTCTGTGAGGATACAAAGGAGTGACAGATTCTATAGTACTAAAAGGAATAAAAAAATAAAAAAAATAATCAATTTTTTAAAAATATATTGATAAAAAAGAGAGACTGGTAAATATAATATGTGATATATGTGAATAAAGACCTTCTCATAAAGTCCATTTTTGTATGCATTTGACATCCATGAATTTCAGACTTCAGACTATATCTGACATTTAGAAATCCAATCTGAACAGTACCAACAAAACTACCAACAGATATTATTTATTCAACAAAATAGTTCTCGAGAAAAAGTAGTGAGTTGAGTTCTCACAAAATACCCTCCCTCTCTCTCTCTCTCTCTAGCATTTGTACACATTAAGCTTTGGTTTTTAACACGAAAAAATGGAAAAAATTAAAAAATGCGGCTATTCAAATGAGTATCCACATTTTTTCAAAACTCTAAGCTCTAAAGGACGATATAAAGCCTTTATGCAATCGGGTGGGAGAAAGGGGCAGCTCTGAGGACTGAGGACTGAGGAGAGTGAATGAGCAGCCGAAAGGGGTAAAAGTAAGTACTTTACTTTGCATGTGTGTAGTATATATACATAAGTATGTGTATTTATCGTGCGTATCGTGTACCAACCATCACAATCTCAGTTCATACTTCATACATGTCTCTAAACTCCAGTCTCCAGTCTCTCTAGAATCCAGCCAGCATTCATTCAGAGAAAAAAATTGAAAAAATTCGGTTATTGAGGTTGATGATGCATCTCGTATCTCGTTCCTTCCTTCTTTCAACATCATCCTCTTTCATTCAATGTATGCTGTGTGTACTGTGTACTTTGTGTACATATTGGTTCAACATTTTTTCGAAAAAATATCAATGGTCTCCTTTCGCACGTCTATTACACACATTCATCCATACAAACCCCTTTATCTACTATTAGATTTTTTAAAAATTAAATATGCAAGCTTTTAATAATCAAATGAGCTTTATATTTGAAGTTTCTCCCCGTCTCACTACCGTATATTGTATGTATATGTATTTATGTATTCAATGTATGGCAGAAATGGAGAAAAAAAGTGTTATCAGTTAGCACACAATTATGATATTTTAAAAAATCATCATGCAAGGCACAGCAGTGTTCTTAAAACTAAAATTTAAATAAAATATGTTTTCCCATAAAACTCTTTCCCTTTTGTTCTACAAGTACAAATATGGTTTCATAAATGTGTATTTTTTAATCATTTGATGAATCATCTGAATCATCAAAAGTCTGTGAATGATATAATATAAAATATATAATCTACCATATCGCAGTACCTAAAAATATAGATACACATGCTATAAAACGTTTCATAATTTTATAGCCTCTCCGAACTGGTAAAGATTTCTGTTTACTTAGCCAGATTTACTTCTTAAAATCTGCAGCTACAAAATGTCTTATAGACTGTCTATGATAGAAATAATTTCTCTGAAATGAAATCAATTCATCATTAATCAGTTCAAGCTTAAATCTCTCCTATAGTTGTTTTTATGTACTTTGAATAAATGTCACATTGCCAATGTCCCATATTTTACATATACTCAATATTCAATTTTTATATTAACTTTCTTTGTTGCTGAAAGTTGAAAAGCTAAAAAAAATACAAAATACAATGTAACTAATAATAATTATGCTAAATTGTATGTACTTTTATGATAATTTATAGTCATGTTTTGAAATTTTCTGTATCATAAATAATACAACTACACTTTTTGTGATTATCATATTCATAAATTAAAATTGCACTTAAAAACGTACATGCACGTATTATGGTACTGCAAAAACAGGCAAATTGTATTATCTGTCCGTCAACATATTGCTCACTGTTTTGTGTTTGTCGTTTAACAGTTGTAGTTATTTAGTCCAAACGAGATTGATTTTTATTATAAACAAATTCATTTGAGTAACTGGTAACTGGCATGGATAAGTAAGAACAAAAGGCACATCTTGTGTACTCTGTAAGTATGAAGTATGTACAATGTACATTATACATATATAACATCATTTTATGTACAAGGAAAAACACATCAGAGAAAAGAATTTCAATTCAAAATGAAGTCAATAAAAAAAGGTTGGTTATGTTTATAGCCAAAGATAAATGTTTTTTTGTTCGAATAAGAATTCCTCTTCCAAATATGTACACAGAGCGTAAAATGTAAAACTTACATTGTACAGTGTACAGTATAAAGTAGAGAGAAAATGAAGACATATTCACATATATACACATTAATAAGTGTAAAAATGTAATCATGATGAGCATGAGGAAGAAACACAGTCTCAAGTCTCAATATACTGGTAGTTAAATTCTGAGCAAATGCAGAATAGTAAATAGCAAATACATGTCTAAAACATGTATAATTTCAACTACTCTTGATTCTTCATTCTTCATACTTGATTGAATTGAAATTTGAAATATTTTTATGAATCTAATGTGTGCCCCTGTACCCTGTACTACTTTTTTTTACTTTTGTTTATATCAATCCAATATTTACCATGGATTTCATTCGGACTTATTTTTCTACATGGTTGAATGTTGAATATCATAATTGTGAAATGTTTTAAAACGTAAAAACCGGAAAAACATGTTTCAACGTACAACGTACACATAATATGTGTAGTACGTAGAGAACGGACAAGAAGAAACTGAGAAAAAAAAACAAGAGTAGTTTTTCCACAGTTTATTTAGCATGATGATATTGTATTATATATTGTATATTATGTGCTCTCCGTTTTCCGAGTTTCACTTCTGACTGGCTTAGATTGGAGATTGGTCACCATAAATCCATCGCATCATGAAATGTGTATAAAGTATAAACAATGTCTTCTTGGCAAGAAAAAGGGGAGAGACAAAGGAGAAAGAAATGGAGAAAAAAAAATCAACGTTTTAAAAAATTAGGATTTGCATGCCACTATTATTATTATTATCGTATTGTTATACTTTATACTGTATACTTTATATTGTACATTGTACAGTGATGTCCATTTTTTTTTCTCTTTAGTTTCTAGTTTCCCTTCCATTCAACATGTTTTTTTTTGTTTGTCTCCTTATTTTCTTTATGTACTATTTTACGAGTTACGAGTTCTACTGATACATCTACACTCTACGTATACAATGTACATAATACTAAAGTATAATCATATAAAAATTACGACACCAACAAAATTTTTACAGCTTACTTCTCTTATATTAAGTATCTAATACTTGTCTTCTTTTTTTTAAATTCTACATATATACATTCTCAAGACTCCTCATCTCCTTAGAGTTTTAGTTTCTCTTTAGATGAATTCAGGTTCATTGAAAAAAAAAAAAGAACATTCTCCGTAGTTTTGAGTTTTGGAGCTTCCTAATCTACTTTCTTTTCAAATTACATATTTATAGTTAGTTTTAAAATGTTGAGCTTTGAGGTTTCAGAGGAGAGTTTGAGATTTTTTTATTCTTCAAAATCAGCTGAATACAAAAAAAATATAATGTTTAGTAGTTAGACGGCAAGCATTTAAGAGGTAAGTACAAATAAACAAGAATCACGATCGTAATTATAAAAAAGTTTTTAAAGTATACCGACAGAAAATGGGAATGTAGCTTGAATGGGGGAATGTGGGATTCGTTGTGAAATGGAAACTGAAATAAGAAATAATGATGTATCATAGACAGTGAAAACTGCAGAACGTTCCCCACTTTAATTGAGAAGTTGTAGTACATTCAAGTCCAATAATTATGTTAATTGTACTAATCATGATGAATGTAATGTACGGTATTTTTCCTCATTCCTGATTGCTGATTGCCATTTCATACAAAATGCACATTTAACCATTTACTACCAGAATTTTGTTGCCACCAACATTGATCAGCTGATATTCAGTTATAAAATTAATGTAAACGTTCAACTATATACAAATACAAAACTTCACAACTACCTAAGTATCTAAATTGAATATATCAAATATCTCAACCAAGTTTTCTCATCTTTTTTAGTACCTGTAATCTGTTATGGATTTTTGACCCTCTTGTTTACATTTTTATTTTTATTTTAGTAGTAGCTCATAGCTCTTAGTGTTCGGTTAGAATTTAGAATACTATGAAAATGGAGCTTAAAAAAGATGTGCTCTTCACTCTTCATACTATAATGATAATAGCGATTATTGATAGTGATAAATTATAATAAAATATAAAATATCAAGTTGTGAAGGTAGTTGTATATATATACTTTGCATAGAGCATGTTACGCAGTTTGCATGCCTTTCAATTTTCCATGTGTATTGCACATTGAACATATTATTCGTATTATATCAAGTACAAGTATGGAATATTTTGGACAGTGGGAAGTTAGCTTAGGACTTAGGACACAGAACGTACTTGTAACTTGTAGTTGTAGGTAAAGGTATGCAGTATGCATAGGTGGTAGAAGATGATTTTGACTGTGATTACATAAGACAGAAAGGAAGAGGAACATATGGAATTTCCTTTAGAACTGAATGAATATTAATCCATGAAAGTTGAGGTTGTGTGTGTATATAGTGTATGGCATGTTGTATGTTGTCTATCCCCCCGCGGACGTGTTGTAATCACATACGATATTATGCAAAGTATCTAGATTTTTTTTCTTTTCCTCTTTTCTCTCCAGCTCTCTCCACTCACTCACATGAGTTGGTTTAAATTCAGCATTCAACTCCCATCACACTCCATTCTATCATCCATAAGGATTTTTTTTCATTCTCTCTTTCTCTGTGTTTGCATGTGTATGTGTATATAGGTATATAGTTTCCTAGTATCTCTCCTCCTAACTCGTTCGTCACATTTTTTTCCTGTTTAATTTTTTTATTTCCTCCAATGGTTCCTACATGTACATATAATGTATAGTGTACAGATATACATGCATGAATCTCTCTCTTTCTCTCCATGTCTTTTCTGATGAACATTAAACATAGAACACATTAAATGTGGATAATACATCATACATCATATATATTTTAGTACAAGAGCGTTACTATTACAATCCATCTCTCTCTTCTTTCTTTCTGTCTATATTATATATTATATATGAAATGAGGATAGTGAAAGAGTGAGTCGCCCAACACACTCAAACATTCAATCTCACCAACAACCAGCAACCAAATAATTACAGAAGAGGCAGTCAGACACCAGATACCAAATACTCGGCACTTCGCCCTCCTCACTACTCATTACACTCCTGACACTAGATACTAGACACTAGACACAATAGATAGTCAATAGTCAGTCAAGAGGATTTTCTTTAATCCGCCGATAGTCGGCCACAGAGGACTAAGAAGAAACAACCACCAAAAAACAAACCAGGAAACTCTCAGAAAAGCTTCATCTTTTAAGAAATTCGGTTTCTGTTTTGTGTGTGTATCAAATATCTAAATCAAACTACTTGTAAAAATACATAATACGAATATATATCAAAAACATAAACTATCCAATATCCAAAGATTGGTATTGGTATTTTGAAAAATTTTGATACACAAGTCGATTCAAGACTCTAGATTCACGTGCTTCCTCCATGTGTGTGTGTGTGAGTGTGTGTGTATGTAGAAAGGAGGTTCATATTTTGTTGTTGTTATTGTTATCGTTATCGTTATTTTCCCAATTCCAACTCCAAGTTTGAGTCTACTTACTTTTTATAATTCCCCAAGAACCAACAGCCAAGAACCAAGAAGAAAACGAAGAGGAGGAAGAAGAAGAAGAAGAGGAAAAGCCATAAAAATACAAGTAATATCAGTAATCCATGGACCATTTGATGTGAGTTGCAAAAAAAATCCTCCTTTCTTTTTTCCCTTCCGAGAAAACAAGTCAAAATTATAGCTACAAACACCATACATAATACATAATATAGTATATACTTTATACTTTATCTGTATATAGTTCTGCAGTATACTTCTTTTGGTAAAAAATAAGACGAAGAAAAGAAAGAGGAGAAGAAAAAAAACTAGACAAAAAACTATTATATTGTATATTGTATACTGTACACTTTTGCGTTGTAAGTTGTAAGCTAAAAGCTAAAAGCTATAGAATATAGAATAGACACGCTATAGATAGATAGATACACGTCTAATGTCTACACGAGAAAAAAGATGAGATTGAAGAACACACATAACACATAATACAAGATATTGTACACAAAAGAAAAGTTTAATGGGAGATATAGGAAGACGAATTTTGTGTGTGGCAATGTGAGGAACACTAGTAAAAAGTGAAGAGTTTGTAGTTTGTAGTTTGAACGGTGATGTACTTGTAGATATTTTGTGTATGTGTGTTTATGATGTGATGTGATATGTGATGTGTTTTGATGTGAGGGTGAACAAAAAAAATTACACGAGGAAAGCTGAAAGAGAGAGAGAGAGAGAGAGACCGACCGACTTGTGACTTTTGAACAATATCTTTGTGTTTATTGTGGTGCCATGTTCAGTTCAGTTCATTTCAGTTCAGTTCAGCTCAGTTCATATGTGTAACATAAAATATGATAGATAGATAGACAGATAGATGGATAGATAGCTGATAAAGTGTATTTTCTCTCTTGTATTTTGTATTTACTTTGCCATTAGTACCATATAATGTCTTTTATGTATAATGTATAATACCAACCACCAACAATTCATCCACTGCCAATGGAGTTTTTACTTTGTAGTTGTATTTGTATTTCATAGCTCATCACATGGTATTGACTACTGACTATTATGATCTGTGTCTGACTCAGTGATCTACTTACATCCATATCTGTACCTATATCCGCTCCTCGTGCACATATTTATCCACTATCGACTATTGACTATCGACTCTTGTGTACTGTGAACATTGAACGTCAAATATAAGAAAATAGAAAATAGGCATGAAAATTTCACGTGTTTCTCGATTCTAGATTCTTGATTCTAGATCCCTTTTATTCTTAACATTTTTTTATGGACTTGTTTGTTTGTTTTCCTCTGCCTGTTTCTCAGAGAGTATTGAAAATTGAGTAGGTATGAATTTTCTCGTTCACTTTGAATGTACTTTATACACATACTTCATATTATATAATATTCCCAGAAAAATGAAAGAGCTTCCTCATGTATAAAAACTAAAAACACATATGGTACGAGATTACGAAACACCTTTACACTACGTAGAAAATAGAAAACCAAACCCAAATACTGATACATACAACAAATGCTACATGTTACATATCTTTAAATGACATCCATTCTTCATTTGTGAGTGTTAGAGTCCAGAGTTGCGAAGAAAAGTGGAAACTAGAGCTGGTGAGAGAATATCTGTACTCTGTACTCTGTACCATCTATAATAACAATAAATAATAATACACAATACTATGTACTATGTACAGTACAAACTGCAAATAATGCTAAATAGCTTCGTCTTTTGAATGAAAATGCATAAAAATTTTCTATGAGCCAGTAACGTTGCGTCAGTTTCCCCCCGTCGTACTTTATACTTTATGCAATACTGCACACTTTATAAGTTATACGCAGTAACTATTTCACTTTTCACCTTGTACCGTACTATCCATTTACTATCTATTATCTGTCTTTTTAAAAGCAGCTCCAAAGAAAGAAGATCACATGATCTTATACCTTATACGCACATACTGTACAGATTATACTAGATTATTATTGTTATTATTGACTATTTTTACATGCACACATGAGCATAGTAATATCATACATGTATGAATTGAAAGGTATATATACCTTTCCTTATATATACCTACCTGTTATAACATGTGAATGTTCATGTGTAGAAAAAAAATTGAATTGTTGACGAACAAGAAGAAGAAAAAGAAGGCTTCTCTAAATGACTTTTCTGTCCCTTAATTTTTTTTACTATCGTCTTCATAGCCATCCCCATTCCAATGTAAGAAGTAAGCAGTAAGCAGGCATAATAACAGTTACAAAACATCCAGGCACAAAAAAATCTAAAATATATGTAGAATGTATACATTCTATAGATGCTCGCATTTGTGTATTTATATGGGATATGTACATTGTACATGAATATATGCATAGATAAAAGTACCAGAGAAAGATCTTGCTTTTATAACTCTTCAAGGATTCTTCTTTATTAGTTTTTTTTTCACTGCCTCAAGTCTCAAGTCAGAGAGAGAGAAAGAAGAAAGAAAGAAGAGCAACAGCAGAGGAGAAAAAAACTATCTTCTTCTTTTTCGCCTTGTGGTCTTCTTGAGTGCCAATAAAGAAAACAACATCAGCCTATTTACTATTTACCTGTTCTACACACTCTCTCTCACTCAAAACACAAAACTGAAAGGGTATAGCATAGTACAATATCTGTAATATATTCTGTATGGAGTATGGAGCATGGAGGAACTACAAAGAGCGAAGAAAGAGATAGATAAAGAGACAATTACTATGTAATATGACTTGACTTGACTTTACTACTCATTTACATTTGCATGCTGAGAGAGAGGAGAAAGAGAAAGAGAGAAAAGGTGGGAGCTCATGTGAGCATCAAGCTGTATTGAATATTGAATGTACTTGTACAATGAACATTCTACACCTACATCTTGTATATTGAATATGTATATCATTTACTATTGAAGTTTTGGATACACATTTTATTATATCCCTAGTAAAGATTTTCAACAATCACCATTCTAAATATACGAATGTATATGACTAAAGTATGCATAAATAAACACCTACAATAAATACTTAGTATATTATCATGATATACTCTAGACTCTACTGTATAGTGTATTAAAAATTACAAAGGAACGGTGAAAGATTCCAGTGATTTTTTTCAATGTTATAATAATGATAATAATAATCTTGTATCTTGTATGTGTGTCTTGAGTCTGTAACATGCTTTAATTTTGGACACGTTTTGGTTTTCAGTTTTTGGTTCAGCATTCCCTCTACCTTGTACACGGACATCCAGGTTGTGCATAACACAGGGAGATGTTGATGTTATTATTATTATCATCATTCTCATCTTAATAATTTGAACACTTCACCACCACCACCACCACACAGCAACAACAAAAACAACATCAACATCAACGAACAGAAACCCAGAACATGTAAATACACGAAGAAGAAGAAAAAGAAGACTGGAGAAAAAAAACATCTCAGACCTGATGAAAGGTATGTACATAATAATTTATTACATCAAAGAAACAGCGAGTATATAATATTTGTATGAGCTATATGAACTATATACAAGTATTTAAATAGATTTAGATATCTATATATATATATAAAATATGCACATATGTATGTATCGAAAAAATAAATATAAACGGGGATGAATATAAACTATGACAGTCGTCAGTCTTCACAGTCTTCAGAGCGGGAATGTATTACGTATTATCTATTATCTATAATATATGCATAAGAAAAAGAACAAGACAACAAGACGATGAACAAAAAAAAATTCTCCCCTTGCCGTGAGAAATCTCATTTGTATTTTTTCTTCTATCATTCTCTCTCTCACACAACACACACACACATTCTATTATATGTAAAATACCAAGTTGAATGGAGAATGAAACGTAAAAATGTGGAACTTGAAAGGAGCTTATTTTTTTTTATATAAAAAGATGAAAAAACTTGAAAAAGACTGGTACTGATGATAGCCCGGATGACGAAACTATTATAGGTCCACATTTTGTATATTTAAGAGTTACTATAACTGAGACCTGAGACAGAAAGTCAGAATCAGAATTATTGAACAGTAAAACTAAGAAATTTAGTTTTTCTCTGTCAGTTTTTGTTTCTTCTTTCTTAGCCAAGTTTAAAACTTAAAATTCAGTTAAGCTGTCCAGTTTTTATGCATGTCCGTTTCATCACAATTTAGATAAAAATTGTATAAATAATATCTTTTCTTTTTGTTTTTTTTTTGTCTCATGTCATGTGTAAATTTTTTCAAGAAACTCAATTGCGTTATGACTGCTTGTTGTTGTTTGTAGTTACTAGTATTCTTGTTGTAGACTTTCCTCTTTCCTTTTTCTTGTGAAAATAGTAAAAAAAAGTAAAAAAAAACAGAGAGTGAGTTCCTTGTGGTACATCAAAAGTCAAAAGTAATCATGCAACCTCTGAAAGAATTCCAAGCTCATTAACATGGACCAGGAAAATTGTTTAGTATTTAAAAACATTTTTACAAATTAAAATTACGTATTACAGAAAAATTCATGAGGATAATATAGGTAAAAACAGATATTATAATATATTCACTTGCTTTTGTTTTAATAACCTGCAATTTTGAGTACAATAGCTCAGTTTTTTTCCACAGCTTCTTCATTTTCACAAATACTATGTATTATGTGTGCATGCTTTGCTGTTGTTTGTTTGTTGTGTGACCATTTTGAAAAACTTATTTTGTTTTTAATTATGTAAAAAACGAGAGGTCATTTAGCACTAAAAAATTTCAACCTGTTTACTGTTCAAAGGTATGTCTTTTATTTTGTATCTATTATTTGTAGACAATGGACGATGGACGATGGAAGTAACTATATAGTAACTAGAACAAGTCAAAAGTCAGAATGAAAGGAAAGAGAATGGTAAAAAAAAAATAGAAAAAAGTAAGCATGAAAAAGAAGGAGATGAAAGAATTAGAAGTTGGAAGATGAAGGTAATGAGAATGATATAAAAGAAAAATTTTGAGGGTTGATGTGTGTAAGTAACTACTTACATGCTTTAAACACGAAACATGGCATCCACTTGCCTTTTGCCTTGTATTTTGTACTCGTACTGTAAACTTTACACTGTGTTCTGTTTTCTGTGTATAATGTATTTACTATTCACTATTTACTTCTATTGCACAACAAGAAGGATACAAAGCTCAATTTTTTTATTCTTTCATTTCAAATTTTTTTATATCCATTCTCCGTGTACATCATCAACCATCAACATCAACCATTAGATTCTTTCCACGCTAAACGTGTTATTAAAGTTTGAGAGAGAGAGAGAGAGTACAACAAAAAAAACATGGAAAAGTCTTAGATTGTATTGAAAATTGAACATTGAACACGGAACATTCCGAGTTGAGACATGAGACTTGAAACTGATGTACATACGTTTAGAAATTTAGATAGATTTAGAAGGTGGATAGAACAGAAGAAAGCTTATCCGAAAACTTTATTTATTATGTATTATGTAGTAGAGAGGAAAATATGAGAAAAAAAGAAAGAAAGAGAGAGAGAAAACTTTGTTATAGAACAAAAACTATCTAAATAATATCGTGTATTTATTTTTATTTGTACTTGTTACTTGTCCAAAAATATCCAATAGAAGGAGAAACTAGAATATTTTTGATAGGGTAAGGTACAAAAGACAAAGATTTATTCATTTATTTTAATAGATGTTTGATTACTGATTACCTTTTTATTTCCAAGCGTCAAAGAATTATAAGAACTAAATAAAAAAACATAAAAAAACGTGTGAGTTCATCAAATATCAAATGCGTTGTCCTCATCTACCTGTTTTATTTTTCTATCTTTAACTTTAAACTTTACATCTTGAGATAGTCAAGATTCAAAATCAAATTGTGTACAGTGTACAATGTACGACATCTCAAGAATCAAAGAATGTTGAATGCTCATGTTCCCTTTGAAGTTTCGATAAAAAAATCAGTCTTCCAGCACACACCTTTTTTATTTGTATTTGTGAGGTTTGAGCTTTTGAGCATTGTACTTACAACTTGTATACATATTACATTTACAATATACGTTGTATATAGTGTGTGAGTGTATATGTGTGTGTCGACTTACAAAAAACTCCGTCTTCATTTTAGCTCCTTTCATGTGTAGTAGTAATTTAAATTTAGAAATCTTCCAGTCTGTTAGTTACTACAATGGAGAATGTAAAGAGAATAGGGAATGGAGAACAAAAAAATACCTTTGACAGTCTTCTTCGGCACTTTTTGTCACTTTTTCGAGTGTGTAAACAGTAAACATCAACAATAATAAAAGGAAAGATTTTATTTCTCTTTGTCAATTTCTTCGTTTTGTCTATATAAGTTATACGTTATACCAAAAGTTTGTGCGTATAATCTCATCCCTCGTTTTTTCTACTGCTTAAATACCAAATACATGTGACACTAGAAACTAGACACTAGCATTCATTTTTTTAAATTGACATTTTACATCAATCAAAATTTTAAAATTTCAAATATGAAACATGTGCGTGTTTAATTTTTCATGACTGTTTGTGCTCAAATTCCGAATTTTTGCATTCTGTAGATGTAAATTGTAATTGGGCAGGAATGATCTTTCTTTTGTTTGTTTTTTGATGCTTTTATTCTTGACTTATAGTGTCACTTTTTCAGCACAAGTTTACTGTGGTTAGCAAAAGTTGTACAGAAAATAGAAATGTTATTTTTGTTGACTTAAATCTTTTTTTTGAAACATGATATCTATCTATCTATCTATCTTTCTATCAAAAATCAAAAAGTAACTACACATGTAAATTTTGTAGTGGAGAAGAACAACAAACTACCTCTTCCCATGTTTCATAACACAGAACAATGTGTTTGTGTTTTGTGTGGATATGGAATATGTAGAGTAAAACTGTGATCAGTTGTTGATGTTGTGAGTAAAGTGAGGAATCAAATAGTCAATAGTCAGCTCAAAAGCCAAGACTGGAGTCAAGTCAAAGTTTGAGCTGAGATTTGAGAGCATGAAAATTGTTGTTGTTTCCTTTTCAAAGAAGACAAAGATCTATGTACAGATAGAATGTTATTTTTATGAAAGGAGAGAGGTATTACGAATTACGAGCTATATTATGTATTATGTAGACAATATAATATTGAGTGGATATTCCGTATTCAGTATTCAGTAATAAAGGTGACTATACATAATACATACTTGGATAGATGAACACTGTTCAATGTACAATGTACACCCTACACATACAGCATGTAGATAAAAAATCATGGTTTTTTATCCTTTTACTGCATCTTTCTTCATCCACTGTATCTATTATAGTTAGAGTTATATAGTCCGTAGTACGTACCTCACCATTCTATTTTATTCTCAACTCTGTAGTCACTACTCACACACTCCTCTTTTTTTTGTGGATGATACTTCATGAAATTTTTTTTGTGTGCATCTCTCAAAAATTCAAATTGGTATTTAACGAGAGTAAATAGTGTTTACATAGCTATTCTTTCTTCTTTTATTTTCTTTCTTCTTTTTCCAAGTACATTCTGTATTCTGTACTCTGTACATATTATTATTCCTTATAAGTGCAATAAAAATAAATTGTGTGGGTAGAATACAGATCCCATATTCAACATGCTTTTATGTAAGATTAAGAGTAAGAGTGAGAGAGAGAGAGAGATATTTGTTTTTTACGAGTTTAATATGTACAACTATAGATATCTTCTCCTGATACAAGACACAAGACATATGAGATAGAAATAAGCACATGAGCACATTGATATCATATTGAAAGGCAGATACTGATAGATATGCATGTATTCTGGATTTTGGATTCTAGATTCTGGACTGCGTTATGAGCCATGTGCTCTGTACTCTGTACTCTGTGAGGATAGATTAAGTAGATATAGTAGATATAAAATGTAATGGTATGCACCAGAAAAAAAGAATACACATTGGAATTATAATAATAATCTGTAACAATGTTGAGGGTTTGGTATTTGGTACATTTAACATGGAGAGAGAACAGTAATAAAAAATACACATGCAGTTCAATATACACCAGACTCTAGACTCTAGACACAGTATTATAAACTATAATAATATAAACACTAAGCTCATCTTTGGAAGAAAAAACATGAAATCTTCCTATAAATACTTGTATGCATGCATGTGGAGTGTGGAGTTTGGAGTATATTTATATTTGTATATGTTCATGTATGTTTGGATATTTAGTCATTTGGTCCTTTTCGTTGTTGTCTCATTTTTTTTCTTGATATAATACATAATACATATTAAATATCACACACAACATCATTTTGTACAACATAATGATACATTTTATATCGTATATTATAGCTTCCCATAAATCCAAATTTTCAAATCGGCTCCAAGTCAAAACCGTAGAGTGTACACGATTTGAATGGATTTGAACCGATTTGAAGTTTCAAATCCACGATTTGAAATCGTTTG